>CM071569.1:144836998-144878446 GCA_036426205.1 Ascaphus truei | reverse complement strand
TAAGTGTCTAGGAATGATTGAGTGAATTGTATAGGACAGAGTTAAGTGGACGTGTATAGACGGAGTGAGTGGACATGTAAGGAAGAGTGAGGGACGTGTATAGGAAGATAGGAAGGAGTGAGGGGAAGTGTATAGGAAGGAGTGAGGGGAAGTGAATGGGAGAGTATAGAAGTGAGAGGAAGTGTATAGGGGGAAGTGTATAGGAAGGAGTGAGGTGTGTGTATATGTGTATGTATATACTGTAGTATATATATTATATATGTACTGTATGTACAGCTCAACCCCCTTATAACGCTGTGCTTGGGGTCCAAAGAATCACATCGCATTATAAGCGGATCGCGTTAGAAATAATGTACAATTGTATACATTGTACAATAAAGTATTTAAGATACCAATAATCATGTGGTAAAGTATTCATAAATACGAAAATTGGGAGCCACGTGTGCATCGCATTATAAGCGGATTCACGTTGTAACGGATTGCGTTATAACGGGGTTGAGCTGTATATATAAATGTGTGTGTGTGTGTGTGTTGTATAGAAAAGGAATAACACGTGTATTGTAGAGCAGCATTTCCCAAATGGGGTTCCGCAGAACCCTGAGGTCTTTTAAAAATGTATTGGGGCAGGGGGGGACATATAAATATGTATTGGGACAGGGGGGGACATATAAATATGTATTGGGACAGTGGGGGACATATAAAGACGTATTGGGACAGTGGGGGACATATAAAGATGTATTGGGACAGTGGGGGACATATAAAGATGTATTGGGACAGTGGGGGACATATAAAGATGTATTGGGGCAGGGGGGGACATATAAAGATGTATTGGGACAGTGGGGGACATATAAAGATGTATTGGGACAGTGGGGGACATATAAAGATGTATTGGGACAGTGGGGGACTTATAAAAATGTATTGGGACAGTGGGGGACTTTTAAAAAACCCTGGCGTTCCGTGAGGTAAAATTAAGTGTTTTGAGAAAAAATAAAACATTTAATATATTGCAGCCGCCAGGAGGGACGGAGACACCAACACCACTGCAGGCTCCCTTCCCCCTACACCATAATAATAAACAAAGAAACGGATGCTATAATTATCGTATAAGTAAGAGTAAAACCTTATCATATTTCCCCCCTGACGGGCACGTATACAGGGCGGCTGCATTTATTTATGGGACATGGAAGAGGACAAAACGTGTACTTGCCTTCCCCCTGGAAAAATGAAACTTTCAATTTAAAGGTATTTGATCTTGAACCAAGAAAATTTTTCGCCTGTGGCGGATTTCTTTTTTTTCCCATGTGCTACAGTATGCTAAAAATATTTAAGGGCTTCCATTTTGTTGCACAAAATAAAAAAGGGTTCCACGACTAAATTTAATTGGGAAACACTGGTCTAGATGGGGAAGTTTAGGTATCCAAATAAAAAAGCAAATCTTCTCTGCACTCATCGACATCACTGAATCAGACATCTCTGATATTCGTTCAACATATATTTATTTGGACAGCCAAAAACAGACAAGGAAACGGACAGCACAATGTTTCGGGGGAATCCTCTTCGTTAAACGCTATGCACTGGGTGATTTGTATTTGTTTGTTCTTAAGAAGCTACCTGTAATGACTGAAACGCTGGCTTAATAAACATGTGCCCATTGTACGTAAAGCTATATGAAAGGCTTACCCTTTCCACAGTAAGGCAGAGTGACAACAAGTGCTAATACTGTCATTGTTGTTTCATTGAGCTAAGGGGTATGCAGGAGTTACAGTATATACTATTGTATGAAAGAATTTCCCTGTCATTCTTTTTCCATTTAGAGTTATTATATTTGTACTGACACTGTGGGGCTCATTCACTAAACTTCGATAAGTGGCTTATAGTACTATAAATGCCCTTATAGCGCGATATTGCCTGTTTTGCTATTCACTAAGCTTCGATAACAGGGCAATATCGCGCTACAACGGCCTTTTATAGTATAGTACTATAACACCTGCATTAAAAGCCATATGATAAGCCAAAAAATGTCTGTAATGGCTTTTTTTTTGTGCCAGAAACTGCTATTCACTAAGCACTGATAAGCATATCTATCGTACTATAAAAACTTGCAATATTTTATTGCCAGCTAAAGGCTAGTGCTAAAGATATTGCAAGATGGATAAAAGCATTATATTTTAGTTTAACTGCATAGGATTGATACCGGAGACCTGCGGGTACCCCCGGAGACCTGCGGATACCCCCGGAGACCTGCGGGGCCCACGCCGGCCTCCGGTATCAATCCTGGGCAATAAAAAGAAAATTGGAGCCAGTTTCATTACCTTAGCAGTAAACAGCTAAGGTAATGAAAGGGTTAAATTGCAGGCACTGCTTTGTTGTTGGTACAGGGTGTGGGTGAAGCTTGTAGTTGCCCCAGGGTGGGTGTTTAGGCCTTGAGGGAAGGTGGCAGTAAGAGTTAGCCCCTTCATTACCTTAGTGGTTAACCCCTCGCGCTACCCTCCCACAGGGCCTAAACACCTACCCCCTGTGCCAACAACAGGAATGGGTAAAAGTGCTATTAACCAAAGATTAGTGTTGTACCGGGTCCTGAGAATAGCCGGGTACTGGCTACCTAGGGAAAAATAGAATATTTGCCAGGCTGGGAACTTAGCCAGGTAGCTTTGAATTACCTGCAGCCGGCGGCGGAGGGTGAGGAGGACCGCTGCGGAGGGTGAGGAGGACCATGGCGACATCCTGGTTGCGGTGGGAGCAGCGGCAGACATCCTTGTGGCAGTGGCAGCAGAGGCAGTCATTGTTCAGCCGGTGGGAGCAGCGGAACACATCCTTCACAGCTGGTGCCGGTGGGAGCAGAGGAACATGTGACCAGAGCAGGAGCGTTACTATTGGACAGCCAGCTCCTCCCTGGCTGTCCAATAGTAACACTTCTGCTCAGCTCTTGCCGTTCTCCAAGAGGAGGACCGTGGGAGCAGAATGGACATTACCCGGCACCGGGTTTCAGACCCCTGGTGCTGGGTCCGGGTAATTTCCAGGTACTGGAAATAGTGCTGGGTACCGGGTAATTTCCAGGTACCCGGTACATCACTACCAAAGATGACTAATAGCGCTTTTCCTCATTAAAAAAAAATGACTGTGCAATACATAAATACAACCCCCCCTCCCCCTCCAACCCCAATACATACAGTACAGTAATGGGCAAAATTACTATTATCCAGATATGGATAATAGTGCATTTGCACATTCAAAATTAAATACTAGCCAGCCAGCATAAAGTAAATAAAAGTTCTACCTACCCCATGCAGAATGAAGGCCACCCTCGTCTTCTCCGTCCTACGTGGGCAGCAACATTACAATTAAAAAAAATAACAACTAATGGCCCCTAACCCCTTAATCACCTTAGCGTTTAGTAATCCAAAACAATTAAATAAAACCAAGATCCACAAATACAATACATAACAATTAAATAAAAACAAGCATTTGCAAAAAGAATACATTGCTTGTCACTGTGCATATCTATACCTTAAAGGGTCATAGATAAACACATTGGCAGTCAATGGGCAACCTAAAAAAAAACAACAACAAAAACCAATAAAAATACCAAATACAAAAATAATATACAATCAATATTTTTCTTACCTTTGATGTTTCCACCCTCTGATTTTCACTGCAGCAGGAACCTCTTGATTCTCAACTTCTGGTAAATTATTTTCTTCTTTCTTCAGTCTTTTCTTCTTTTCTTGTAATCCAATTCAATGGGGCAGATGCTGTCCCGTCGGCTTCTTAAGA
Source organism: Ascaphus truei (assembly GCA_036426205.1). Taxonomy (NCBI): domain Eukaryota; kingdom Metazoa; phylum Chordata; class Amphibia; order Anura; family Ascaphidae; genus Ascaphus; species Ascaphus truei. The sequence continues at coordinate 144,874,672 of CM071569.1, read as the reverse complement.
TCAAATGAGATGTCTCAGGCCTTCCATAAGGCTTTTGACGTTACATTTGAGTGTCAGATGCTACACCCCCAATCGGATTGGTTAGTGTACCATGTGACAGATTATTATTATTATTTATTTTTAAGGATGTGACATCATCAAAAGGGAGGAAGCCAGCCAATCAGGAAGGCTATGCTTCCCTCCCTTAAAGATGACGTCACCAAAACAAAATGGCTGCCATCACATGTTACTCCAACCAATCGGATTGGGAGATATACAATGTGAGGCATCACATGGTACACCCCCAAACTGATTGATTGTAGTAAACCATGTGACAGCTTCAATTTTTTGTAAAGGATGTGACATCACTCCCTTTAAGATGACGTCACATCTTTTGGAGAAAAAAAAATGGAAGCTGTCACATAGTACTACAACCAATCAGATTGGGGGTGTACCATGTGATGCCTCACATGGTATATCTCCCTGTCCGATTGGTTGGAGTAACATGTGATGGCAGCAATTTTGTTTTGGTGACATCTTAAAGGGAGGGAAGCATAGCCTTCCTGATTGGCTGGCTTCCCTCCCTTTTGATTAAGGCACATAATTTAAAAAAACTTGTCACATGGTACACCATCCTAACACACAAATGTAACATCACAGGCCTTACATAAGGCCTGTCCCGTTTCATTTGATATTAAGAAGCCGGCAGGACAACATCTGCCACATTGGATTTGGATCAAGAGGTTCCTGCTGCAGTCGGAATTGGAACGGTGAAGACATCAAAGGTAAGAAAACCATTGTATGTTATTTTTGTATTTTTGGTATTTTTATTGTATTTTTTTTTAAATTTAGGTTGCCCATTGACTGCCAATGTGTTAATCTATGTCCCTTTAAGGGTATAGATATGCACTGTGACAACCTACGTATATTTTTTTCAAATGCTTGTTTTTTTTAAATTATTCTATTTGTTTTGGATTTGTGGTTTTTGTTTTTAATTGTTTTGGATTAGTGGTTCTTTGATTTTATTGTTTTGGATTGGGGTTCTTGGTTTTATTTCATTGTTTTGGATTTGTGTTTATTGGTTTTATTTATTTGTTTTGGATTTTTGTTGATTGTTTTTTTTTGGTTGCCCATTGACTGCCATAGTGACAAAGCATGCCTATATTATATGGGCATGCTGTACCACTGTGCCAATCAATTGGCTTATTGGCATTTCTAATTTTTTTAATATATAATGTGTTTTATTTAGTGCATTTTTTTTTTTTTTTTAATCTTGCCCATTTATTGCCATAGTGGCAAACCACTGTGCCAATCAATAGGTAGCGGGGATTGAGGGTGGGGGTACTTGACCCAGGTTAGGTGGTTAGGCCTCCCAGGTGGGTAGCAAAGGAGGGAGGTTAACCCCTTAATTACTTTAGTAGTTACTATAGCTTACGATAGCGGTTACTATAGTTACTATAGGGTTGCCAGGTGGCTTGTCCAAAAATACTGGACAAAATAGTGAAAGGCGTGACGCGCGCGAGAATCGTTGGTGGGGAAGAATGTTATTTATAAATGACCTGAATGTTACGTAATTTATTTCTAAATTTTACTCCAAGTATTCACCAATTTGCACCACTTTATATTCTGTTTCGTGAAAAATCTGGGGAGGGGTCTTAGGAAATAGTGCAAATTGATGCAAATTGGTATATGATTGGAGTGAAATTTAGAACAAATGACGTAATGGTCAGATCATTTATAAATAACTGACCTGCAGTCATACAGGTCCATGGCGAGCAATAATGCACCCCTCCTCATCCTCTCTTTCCCATTTCTCTCCCCTCCCCACCCCATCTCCTCAAAAACCGTCCCCTATCCTCTCTCAAACACAATCCCCTTCATCCTCTTCATCCCCCTCCCGGCTAATTGACGCACCCCCCACTTCAGCTCTAGCCCCACCCCCTCCACTCTTTCAATTTACCACGTAATCCAATCTCATACACCCTTCCTTCGTCTCTCTCACCCCTAATATCATCTATCCCCCCCCCATACAGACTATCATCTACATCATTCATCCACTATACGTGTCTATACTCTCCTCTTCTCTATTATCTCGACTCGTCTTATCTCTTGCATTCTCTTCATCTCTTCGATTCTACGTCGCCTTCATCTCTCTCGCTCTTCTCCTTAAACCTTCTCGCTTGTCCTTCTATTCCTTCTCGCTCTCTCCTATCATCTCTCTCGCTCTCTAACATTCATCCCTCTCGCTCTCTCCCTTAATCTCTCACCCCCTCCTTACCTATCTTAACCCCTCCCCCATCCATTCTATTACGCCTCTCTTCTGCCTCCTACCCCCCCTTCATCCTCGACCCCTCCCTCCCCATCCGCTACCCACCCACTCCCCTGTCATACCCACAAGGACAGCCAGGAAGACACACACAACAGTACAGACAAACACACACACACAGGCCAAAAAAACAGACAACCACACAGGACACAGAAAACACAGGACAGAAGAGACAGGAGCAGGGCACAGCCTCGCCTCTACTACACTCCATGCTTTTCCCTCAGCTCTTTGGACCCAACCCCTGCCGCCACCTCCTCGGTGGCTGCTGCGGTGTATGCAGCCATCAGGATGGAGGAAACTGCCCCGATCCCTAGCAGCAGCCAGCCCCTGCTCTATCCCTCCAGAGGAAATCCCACGCTTGGTATAAGTCCAGAGAAGGAAATACCGGACACATACATGTCCCCCCCCCTTCCCCCCCCCCGCACACATACATGTCTTGGTTATCTCTCATTTTTGAATGGACAGAGTAACCAAATCCGGGCTGTCCGGTTCAATACTGAGACACTGGCAACCCTAGGGGGAAAGAGGATGGGCCTTCATTCTGTCAGGGAAGTGAACGTTATTACTTTAGCGGTGGTTTTCTTGTTAATGAGCAAAGCAATATTTCCATTATTTAATGAATAGTACTTTTGCCCAATTACTGTATGGGTTGGGGGGGGGGGAGGTTTGGTTCTGGTTGGTAGGTAGTAGGATTTTAAGGTTTAAGGGGGGATAGAGGGATTGGGTGCATGGGGTCCTTGGCCAGGTGGGTGGTTAGGGCAACAGTGGGTAGACGGGAGGGTGGTGGCACCTATGACCATAGCGCGTTTAACACCATATGTGAAATAGGGAGTTACTCCTCCCCCAAAACGTTCCCGGTAGACTAGATCAACAACCCAACATGGGCATGTGACTCCCTTCAATTACACATCCGACTCGCCCAAAAACACTACGATGACTTTACGGATAGCCACTAAGTAATGAAGCTAAAATTAATGTGAAACATTTATTATAATAGTGTGACGGGGAGCGGTGTGTCTCGTGACTGCTCAATTCAGCCTCGGGACCCACTGCTTCATGAGATTATAGCGGCCCTGGTTGGGGTGACGGATCCGCATGTGTTAAATCTCCCGTTACCTGGTGCAGGAGATTTTAAAGTTCAGGAGATAATGGCAACCCATTACCGGGGACCTGTAACTCACGGAAGCAGAGGGTCCCAGAGCCTGAAATAATGCGGTTTCAGCTCATAGGAACGACCCCTATATTTACACGATTACAATAAATTAACATTTAAAGCACGCTTCATTATAGAGCTAGCCGATACTACGTATTATAAAAAATAATGTAATACAAGGTGATGCGGGAGGCAGGGGCTCCTGCCATTTTAATTCCGCGTCACGTGACAGAAGATTTTGTTTTTAATATGCAGGAGATACCGGCACCCCCATACGGGGCCGGTAATCAGGAAAAATGTATGTTTTTTCTTAGTGAATACCATTTGACAGTTTTATAGCACGATCATTAAAAACATGTAACAAGTCATGCGCCATTACATTGATGTTATCAAAGTTTTTAGTGAATAAGCCACAGGGAATATAATACAAATTCTTGGATTTGTAGTCCATAGTTGATTCCGGATAAGATATAAAGCGCTACATCAACTCATAACAAATTTATATTCACAATTATCTACACATGACTTAAACAGACCTTTCGTTTTAATTATGCCCCGAGATAAACATTTACTATTCCAATAAGTGAGAGACACGCGTTGCCCGGGGATGTAAATGGTAATAGGTAGTATTAATTTAAAACTGTTGGAAACAATAGGTGAGATTTGTTGGAAAAGGTTGGATCAATAATGGTTGAAAAGAAAGATGGAAGAAAATGTATACGAAGGTTGTATAAAAACATGGTAGTTGATAACACACCCAGTACAATTATATTTTGGTGAAAATAAGTGATGGCAAAATGTGAGCGTGTGTCCGAGGGTGGTGAGCGTGAGTGGAGGCGGAGGGGGGGGTGTCAGTACGGGGGGAGCGCATCGGGGAGTGGTGCGGTGAGGGGTCGGGGTCGCTTAGGTTGTGAGGAGGAGGGGAGGGTGTGGGCGCGTGGGTGAAAGCTGGGCAGTGATTATTGTTGTAGGGGGAGGATGGCAGGTGTGTGGCGAGTGTGTGGGTGTTGGTGAGAGGCGGCGGGTGTGGTGCGAGTGTGGCAGGTATGATAGGAGGGAGGCGACTGTGTGGCTGCAGGGGGACTTGTGAGCGGTAGGTGAGGGGGGTGATGAAAGGTGGGGGGTGTGTGGGGAGGGTGGCGGGGAAGTGATGTCGGTGGAGGGAGGATTGGTGTGAGGTGAGTGATGAGGTGGTGAATGGTTGGGGTTGAGGTGTGTGGGGTGATTGGAAGTGATGTGGGATGTGGTGTTGTGGGTGAAGGCGTGGTGGTGGGGGTGTTGGAAGGTGAGATGGTGATGAATTGGGTGTGTGATGAGGAATGTGAGATTTGGGTGGTTGTGTTGTGATGTGGTGTGACGGTAATTGTGTGAATGTTTGTGAGTGATTGATGAAGGTGGTAGGTGTGAAGGATGCGTGATGTGGTGTGGGAAAGGGGTTGGGTGTGGGGTGAGGGACTGTGAGGAAGTTGAGGTGTGAGTGAAAGGGAGAAGCTGAGCGGGTGGGAGAGAAGAAAGGCCAGAGCGGGAGGGCGGAACGAAAAAGGTTGAAGGAGGGGAGGGGAGGTGAGGTCGGAGGTGGGTGGAGGGTGGGAGGCGAGGTGGAAAGGGGGAGGAGGGGGAGGTGAGGGATGGTATGAGGCGAGGGTGGAGGGGGGGAGGTGAGAGGGGGGGAGTGAGGGGAGGTGAGAAGGGGGGGGAGGAGGGGAGGGATGAAGGGGGAGAGGGGAAGGGGGGGCGGGAAGGGAAGGTGGCGGGGTTGAAGGGAGGTGAAGGGGAGGGGGGGGGGGTGTTTGTGGTGACAGGAGGGGAAGGGGGGGGGGTGGGACAGGGTGACAGGAGGGCGAAGGGGGGGGTGGTTTGAAGGAGTGAAGGGAGGAAGGGAAGAGGGCCGGTGGAGGGAGAGGAAGGGGGAAAGAGGGAGGTGGGGAGGAGTGAAGGGGAGGTTGGGGGAGGAAGGGCAAGGGTGTGAAGGGGGGGAGGGGTGACGGGGGTAAAGGTGGGGGTGGGAGGGGAGGGGAAGGGGGAAAGCGTGGGGAGGGGGAAAGGGGAAAGAAGGGTGCGAGGGGGAAGAGGGGGAGGGGGGAAAGGGTGAAGAGGGGGGGTGGAGGGGGGGTACGAAGCGGGGAGCAGGGGGATGGGGGGGGAAATACGGTGGAGTGGAGGAGGGGGAAAAATATAGTGAGAGGGGAAGGGGAGGTGAGGAGAGTTAAGGGGGGGTGAGGAGGGGAAGGGGGAGAGGAGGAGGGGAATGGGGGGAAGGGGGAGAAGATGAGGGGAGTGTGTTGGGGAAGGGGGTAGCAAAGACGGCGGGGATGGTCCGGTGGGAAGGGGGGGGGCAAGAGGTGGGAGGTTGGTGGGAAGGGGGATGCGCGACGGTGGGGGAAGGGGGCAGGGGGGGAGGTGGGGGGGGATGGTTGGGAAGGGGGAGGAGGTGGGAAGGGGGGGGAGGAGGGGGGAGGGGGTGGGAAGGGGGTGGGAGGAGGGGGGAGGTGGAAGGGGGGAATGTGGTGGAAGTGGGGGAGAGCGTGGCTTGGGGGGAAGGTGGGAAGGGGGGGGGCGCGGTTGGAAGGAAAGGGGGGGGGGGAGGGGGGGGGCAGGAAAGGGGGGGAGGTGGTGGTGGGAAGAGGGGGGAGGTGGGGCTGAACTTTGTGTGGGAATGGTGGGGAGAGGGGGGGTGGAGGGGGTGGGAGGGTGTATTTGTAAGGGGTGACGGGGGGGTGGAGGGGAGGGAAGGGGGGGGGGTGAGGGGTGGGGGGGGGAGGTGAAGGGGGGGGGTGGCGGGGAGGTGAAGGGGGGGGTGGGGGAGGTGAAGGGGGGGGGGAGGGAGGTGAAGGGGGGGTGAAGTGGAGGGGAGGTGATGTGGAAGGGAGGGGAAGTGTAGTGAGGGGTGGGGAGGGGAGGTGGAGGGGACGTGAAGGGGGGGCGGAGGGGAGGTGAAGGGGGGGTGAAGGGAGGACGGGGGAGAGGTGAGGGAGGTGGAGGGGTTGCCGTGAAGTGATGAAGGGGAGGGGGGGGGGGGGGGTGGTGACAGCGGTGAGGAGGGGGGGTGACAGGAGGTGAAGGGTGGGGGGGGGGGTGACAGGAGGTGAAGGGAGGAAGGGAAGGGGGAGGTGTAGGAGAGGAAGGGAAGAGGGAGGTGGGGGAGGAGGGGAAGGGGGGAGGGGGGAAAGGGTGAAGGGGGGGGTAGGTGAGTCGGTAAGGGTGAAAGGGGGGGAGGGGTGTGACGGGGGAAAGGGGGTGGGGTAAAGGTGGGGGGGGAAAAAGGGTGGGAAGTGGGGCGAGGAGGTAAAGGGGGGATGGGAAGGAAGAGGGGGGAGGGAAAAGAAAAGGGGGAAGGGGGGAAAGGAGGGGAAGAGGGGATGGGGGGAGAGGGGGGAAGGGGGAAGGGGGGAAAGAGGGGGGGAGGGGTGTTGGAGGGGAGGAGAAGAGGGAGGGGGGGATGGGGAAAGGGGGGGAGGTGGAGAGGGAGAAGTGAGGAGGGGTCACGGGGGAGGTGGAGGAGTTAGGTAAGGGCGGGAGGTGAGGAGGGTGAAGGGGGGGGGGAGGATGGGAGGGGAAGGGGGGGGGAGGGGAGGAGGGGGGAGGTGGCAGGAGGGGAAGGGGGGGAGATGGAGGAGAGAGGGGAAGGGGGGGAGTGGCGGAGGGGAAGTGGTGGGAGGTTGTGGAAGGGGGGGGAAGAGGGGGGAGGGTGGTGGGAAGGGGGGGAGGGGGGGGAGGTGGTGAGAAGGGGGGGCAGGGGGGGGTGAAGGGGGGGGTGGAGGGGAGGGTGAAGGGGAGGTGAAGGGGAGGGGATGTGGAAGGAGGGAGGAAGTTTAGTGAGGGGTGGGTGAGGGAGGTGGAGGGGGGTGGAGGGGGAGGTGGGGGGGGGGTGGAGGGATGTGGAAGGGAGGGAAGTGTTGTGAGGGGTGGGTGTGAGGGGTGAAGGTGACGGCACGCTCACTCACACCGTCCGCAGCATCCCACGTGGATCTGAGGGGGAGAGGCAGCGTGTGTGGCCGCCCCCCGGGCGACTGTCGCGGGCCGGGGGGGGGGGGGGGGGAGGGGAGTGGTGGGGGAGTGGTGATGGACGTGAGCACTCGCTCCCCCGCATGAGTGAGCGGACGCGGGGGGGGGGGTGGAGGGGAAGTGACTGAGGGGAAGGGAGTGAGGGGAGGTGCTCACTCGCATCACCCCGCTGAGTGTAGCGACCGCCGGGGGGGGGTGGAGGGGACGGAAGTGGGAAGTGAGTGGAGGGGAGGTGATCAACCAGCTCCCCGCTGAGTGTAGCGGGCCGGGGGGGCGGGTGGAGAGGAAGTGAGTGAGGGGAGGGTATCACTCCGTCTACCCCGCTGAGTAGTAGCTGCGCGGGGGTGGGTGGAGGGGAAGTGCGGGAGGGGAGGTGATCATCAGCTCACACCGCGAGTGTAGCGCGCCGGGTGGGGGGGTTGGAGGGGAAAGTGACCAGTGGGTGGGAGGGGTGAAGGGGGGTTGAGGGGACGTGAGACCGTCACTTCACCGTCCGGCAGCTCCCCTAACCGTCGGGCAAGCCCTCAACCGCCGGCAGCTCCCACGTGGAGGGGGGGGGGGGTTGGGTGAAAGCCGCGGGAAACAGGAAGAGGCGAGCATCTTCCGGGACCGGGGGGAAGAGGAGCGGGAGATGTGCTGCAACATGTGAGCCCCAGCTAATGGATGTAACACCGCGTGTGTGTGTGTGTGTGGTGGTGTATAGTGATGTGGGTAGTGTGGTATAGTGAGGTGATGTGTGTGTGTTGTGTGTGTGGTGTGGATGGTGTGTATAGTGATGTGTGTGTGTGTGTGTGTCACTCCGCCTCAGGCCAATGAGAGGTGTGGGGGGCGGGCCAAGGGGGTGGTGTGAGTGTGTGAGGCCAATGAGAGGTGTGCGGGGGCGGGCGGCCCAAGGGACCAATGAGATTGCCGCTAGGGACACCGGACATCCAGGCAGGCAAACATACAGTGCTTTCACTAATATAGTATAAGATTTTGATTAAACTGTATCAAGTATCTTACCAATGGTTTTGTGTAAACTTGGTCTTTTCTCTGAGGTTTTCTTTTCAATCCTAGATTCTGAAGATTTCACTTTCTTTTCCTGATTTGACACACTTTCTGATGCTTCTTTGTTTGTGTTATTGTCAGTGACGGTTATATTTTGCAAAACTGGCTTTTTGGGCAGTAGAGGCTTTGCGGGAGTCAATTCAGCAACGCTTGCCGCACCTTTAGCCTTTTCCATTTTTGAATTCAGAACATTTATCTCTGTGCTTCTGACCTCTGCCAATTCCCCTTCGGAGAATGGGAAACATTCTACTTTGTCCTGTTTAAACTCGGCACTATATCTTTTCACTCTGCTTGACTCTGGGCTTGCGCCATCTCTGTATCTCAGGGACAGAGAAGTGGATCTTAACTTAACTAAAAAGGGGCTCTTGTCTTCAGGATCTGTCTGTAAGTCTGAAACAGCAGGCAGATCACTGACAGCTGGCACAGTGCTCTGAGCTGGGGCAGAACAACTAATGTCTGCTTTGTCTACAGACTTACAGTCTGAGTCAGGTAAGGTTTCCTTTTTTCTAACACTGCCCTTGTTTTCTGTGTGGATAGCAGCAGGTCTTGGATCATCTTTCACTCTCTCACTTGCAGACATACTTGACTTAGGCAGAGACAATTTGATGTTTTTTGGAGTTTCGCCTTCAACGTTTCCTTTCAGGGAAAAGCTACCAGTCCTTGGTCTTTCCCAGGCCGATGACACAGAAAACTTTCTCAGCATGCCCATTTCAAAAGCGGCCTTTTCCACTTTTTTGTCTGTGTTCCCTACTAACGTATTATTTTCTTTATCAGACAGAGGTTGCTCTGGGGTGCTCCTACTTTTATCAGAGCGAGAAGGTCCATGCGGGGACCCGTGGGAATGTCCCAGAGACACACTCTCTGACATTGACTTACCTAAATCAGGAAAAACCGATGTTTTTTCTTTACGTTTACTTTGCACAGGTTCTACTGCTATCCTGTCATCTTTCACTATGCTTTTTTCAGGAGTACTTACATACGGTAGAGGACAATCCCCCTTTTTAGATGACAGTTCTGAGTAAAGTAAATGCTTTTCTATTGCACATAAGCTATTGGCTCCACTTTCATTTATCTTCTCATTTGAATCTTCCACCAATGTATTTGGGACCTTTGTCTCCCCATCCAGTTTTATATCTGGATCACTAGTGGTATCTTCAAATTGCAAAGTTAGAGTGTCAGAGCATTCCAGTTCAGGTGATCTGAAGTACGTTTCCTCCACTGTAGCCTCCAATTCTCTTACCATTGTGATCTCAGAACACAACTCGTTTTCTTTTTTCCCTAAGCTGTGTGATAAGAGGTTTGACAGGTCAGGTGCTTGTGCTTCAAGACTGTCACTTATTCCAGCTGTCATTGTTCCTGCAGCCTTCTGGTCCCCGTGTTCTTTTGCAGATGTTGTCACTTCTTCGTTCATGTCACTCTCATCTTCCTCTTCAGTGAAAGTCAAATCAGCATGAGATTCTAAATGTAGCACCTAGAGAAAGCAGACAAGATCAACTCATCTTTTTGTAAACCTAAGTATTATCTAGTACAGAAGAGTATAAGCGGACACTTTAATATTTATAAACAGTGCCTAGAAAGTATGATGTTCAACCATTTTTTAACTTGTGCCTCACAGTGCAAACATGCTAAAACACTTCTTCATCGTTATCGGTAATTATTTTGTAATTCTTTAGAAATCATGTACATAAGTAACTTACAGTATGAACGATCTATTTAGAATATGGTTGTAGAGCACAATTATTCAATCTAGTTTTTCTCACGTCCCAGTCACATTGCTTAGAGACCTCCTCCCTTCAAAACTCCCATTTAACCTGTTAACACCGTTTATTTATTTAATCATGTCCATAGACATACTCATGCAGTCAGATGATTGGTTGCATAGTAGGCCAGGAAACCGCAGATGGCAACCTCCTGACCCCCGCGTTATCGCGGAATCCCTGCGACCAGTCTAATAGCCAATCAGGATTAACACAGCGGGGGTCCCTGCTTCTGAATGGGACTCCCGCTGTTTGATTCCTACCGGGCTGCACCTGTCTGTAAGAGAGGCGCAGTGAGAGTACACAGAATCAGTCACTCACTCTGTGCCTTGCTAATAGTCGATTGCGCTGATTTTATTTTAATAACATATTATTGAAGTCCTGGGGACCCCCTGCTTCCAGAGATACAGGCCCCGGTATTGGGTGCTGGAATCTCCGGCATGTTTAAATGTCCCGGTCACCTCATGTTCATTTTCCATGACAATCAAACTGGTCTCCTGGGAACCTAACTTTCTCTTCTACCCTCTTTAAATACCAGAAACATTTCACTTTGTCCTATATCAGGCTTCGTTTCTTTTTAAATCATCTTGCAGGTTTTCTATTACATTTGACATTAACAATACATGCCTCTCTTGTACTTAGGCATATATTATATTCAGCTGACCCTCCCGACAAACCAGCCCCAATACCCACTATACCACGCTTACACATTGTGCTGTTTTACTATCTGCCTCCCTTGTCTTTACTACTTTCTTATATCCGAGACATTTTCCATGTAATACCCTAATCCTCTGAAACTACCTTCCTATGAGTGTTGGCCAAGCATCAATTCTCCCCATATTCTCCGCAAAAGAAAACAACAACAGTTTACGTGAAGTACGGTACTTCAATACTCACTAATCCTACAGTCCTTATTCCTACTGTAAAATCTCATGTATATAATTGCCATCTTAAAATATATAATTTTACCAACTGACAGCACTTTTACTTGTCACTGCTTATATAGAGGTATGGGGGGAGAAGAGGATTGGTTTGTGATATACCGCAGATGGTCTTCTATTCTTGCTTGACCTCTGGTTTTTTGGCTTTACTGAAAGCCGGTGCTTTGCTGCAGAGTTATCCAGGACGGTAGAAAACCGAGCGGGGATGTCAAAGCCAGCCGTCGGTGAGATGCTGCTGCTGCCTGCCCTGTGAGGGGATGTTCTCCAAGTATTTGTCAAGTTCTCCTCTGGAGAAAGAGGTCTGGATGAATGCCCTGAAGATATCTAAAGTAAAGAAACAAAACATCAAACATATATCACCATGTACTGTACATGTTTCATTCCTGCTGAATGATTAGGGGCCACAACGGTTGGCAAAGACTTGCTACAGGTCCGTCTGTCACCAAAAATAATAAGCATGAAAATAGTTATACCTTCCCTACCCATTGCATATTCCCTTCCTAAATAGAGACAAAAGTTAACCATATGTTAACACTAGAACCCCAATACCTGCACTCAAAGTATAATGTAGATAACAGTAATGGTTGGGGTATACAATATCCCACTATGGGAGTTAATGGATCTCCTCAAATCGACACATCAAGGTGAGTATTGTTGTTAACCTTGATGTGTCGATTTGAGATCTATTAACTCCTATAGTGGGCTATTGTATACCCCAACCATTACTGTTATCTACATTATACTTTGAGTGCAGGTATTGGGGTTCTAGTGTTAACATATGGTTAATTTTTGTCTCTAATATATGTATTCACCCCAGTGCACCTGAGTTCAGTACTTGTTACATTAGGAGAGTGTTGATTCAATTTCTAAGGTCCCTTCCTAAATACACTTATTACGACTTCATCAACTGTACTTACATCCCCAATGTCTCCATCTATAACTACACTGCACATTGTAATCTCTCTCCTCACACTGTTCGTAACAATGTGTGGGGGAAAAAATACCACTTCGTATCAAGATGCCATCTTTTTCTATCTCATATTACGCACCATTGGCATTCTTCTTCTTTTTTTATTATTATTATTATTACTACTTAAACCAACAATGGTAAAGACTGTAGATATTACCGTGCTCCTCCCTTTAGGAGTTTGCTGCTGGTAAAAGGATCGGCCTTACAGTACATATATGGAAAACAAAAAGAACAATTCCTGTGCTCCTACCAATTTGGGCTCAAATATACTAGTGGTCTCATGAGTAAGGGTCATTTAGTTAAATCCTTTGGCCAAAGCGTTATAAGCCTGCAGCCACGTCACGGCGCGACCAATTTGTTGGGTTAGGCCAATTCTATTCCTCGCTGCATACTCATAAGGGCATTTTATTATAGTGTTACTGATACTATACGTCATAGGGCTAGGTTATTGGCTCACCGGGTTTCTGCTTTAGATAGCAGTGCCTTGGAGGTGTACGGCTTCTCCCTTCAGCACAGAACCCCTACCAATTTTCCAATTAACATAAAGGTATAATACACCTCAGTGTCAGTCTTCACATCACCCTCCATTGAACAGCAGGTGGATGTTTAAAGGCTGCGTCCCCGCTAGCGCTGAGCTCGCTGAGCGGGCGGCGCTTGTCAAGGTGACTTGCATATACATATATATGCAAGTCCCCGCTCACGCGATGCGCGCACGCATATGCGCGAGCACACACGCTCACTGGCGCTCTGCGCTTAGATAAACAAAATGTTTATACTCTCTAGCGTGCTCAGCTTCCCCTGCATCATCATCCCCCCGTCCCCCCGAGCTCTTGCGAAATTTTAAAGGACAACCCGCGCTCATGCTTGGAGAGGTCTCCAAGCATGAGCGAGATCAGCGCCAGCGGGGACAAAGTCTTAGGCCTCGGGCCTGGTCAGCGCTTATGCGCTGACCCGTGCTGAGGCACGATGCTGCTCGGCAGTGAGCCACTGCAGCCGCAATGAGAGCGGCTTTAGTAGGGGCTCGCTTACGCAAGCGTGCGGAAGCGTAGGTCTTATGAAAATTTAACATTTTCGCGCTCATGGGAGTGCAGGGCTGGTCACGTGAGCGGTTAGCCCAATGAGGGCGAACCAGCTCCGTGACGTCACTGGCCCGCCCCCCGACGGCGCGCTAACCAAGGCCAGGGAAAGCACCCGCTTTCCCTCAGCCTCAGCGCGCCTCCGCACGGGCTGAGGCACCATGGACTCGGCCTAAGGCTGACAGAAAGAAATATGTGTAAGTTTTATTATTTCACACTAGGGAGTTTGTGCACCCACAGTTCACCTTTATAATAAGGGAACTGTGATACTGGCTTTGGCCAGCTTTTAATTGCACTAAATCACAAAAGCAAACACTTAATTTATTTAACCCCTTCAGGGCCTTTTCACATGTTTCACTAGTCCATAGGACAATAAGAAATGACACATTTAGTGTATGTACCTGCAAATTGGTCGTGCCGTGGAGTGGCTTTAGGCTTATAAAGCTTTGGCCAAAGGGTTTAACGAAATGACCCTTACTCATGAGACCACTAGTATATTTTAACCCAAATTGTACGAGTGCAGGAATTGTTCTTTTTGTTTTACAACAATGGTAAAGTAATGATAATGATAGCAAATGTTTCAAGAAATAAATCACACAGATACAATAGCAGCAATATTAGGATACCAACAAATCTGGCACCTAATCTTTCTGACCATATCTGCTGGATTATACCGTGGAAATGAATTAAGACAAACTGAGCTGCTCACGCTGCCACAAAAGCACAAATGCGTTCAACAGTGATGTAATAAATGCATGAAATATCTCAAACCAATTGATTTACTAAATCCTGCCAACAAATAGCCTCTTTTGTAATTGTGTTAACATGGCGCTAAAGTCCCACTCATGATAGCGAAAGCATGTTAATTCTTGCAGCCATGTAACAGCCTCTATAACCATCCTGGCCCACTCGCCCAATGTAAGTGGGAGACTGCCTTCCTTTGCTTAATTATGCACAATTGTTTTACTTTCTCTCAAAAAAAACAATCTTCTTTTCCCAGTGCAAGATTTAGTTGAATAAATATACAAAAAAAATGGAATGAAATGTAGACATGTAATGTACAGATGTAGCAGGCTTCATGGTTTCCTTTTTGGGGAATACGTTGTGATATTTTGCAACACCACTGTCTTTGCATCCTATAGAAACTGCGATATTCTGTGTTATACTGAGATGTGTTTTGTTTTTCTGTGGGAACAATAAAGTCTGCTTCTTTGACCCGAAACATGACTTAGGGCCTTATTCTATATTGTCCGAAGTGGCCATTTGGGCCATTTTCAGCTGAAAATTCAGATTGAAGTTAATGGGGATTTTTTCATGAAAATGTCCCGAATGGCTGCTTTGGACTATATAGAATTGCCCCTGTAGACTTTGTACACTGAGCTTGAACCTAGTAACTGCTACTTGTCGCTCCACAGCTGGAGGCTTCTGTAAAGTCAGGTGCTGTAGAAACTGATGTAATATATTAGGGCACATTACTGTTATGCAGTGCATATCCCTCAGGCATCATTGGATTCATCAAATAAATGTGTGTATTTCAATGTATTGTGCCTCCAACTGCAATACCTAACATTTTTGCTGACCTGTGCTACTCAAGGCAGCTAACACAACGATAGCAGTTTCATGGATGGTACATGGTGACTTAGGAAAACAAAAGGTCAAACATAACATATGTTCTTGTTATGAAACTATACATCTGCCAGCAATAAAATGTAAATTAAACTAAATTGTGAGTCAATTCTAAGGAATGCTATAGACCAGTGGTTTCCAACTCAAGTCCTCAAGGAACAGGTTTTAAGGATGTCGCTGCTTGAGCACAGGTGGTTCACTCAAAATGGTTAATCCACCTATGCTCATGCGAACACATGAGCACAGGTAGACCCGGGCTATAAGTGGTCCTTGAGGACGAGAGTTGGAAACCACAGCTATAGACCACATACCACATACAGGGGCCCGCATGTGAAGCCCCCTAACTTTTATAATACAAAATATCCCATTTTTGTATTGGAACTGTCTTGGGAAACATTACATACACTATGACAAAACAACATAGGAAATTGCAGGAAATCGTTGGGAATGAATGCCATGCCTCTTTGTCCATACTGTGGTATAGCATTGGCATTCAGTGATACTCTCCAACAGAGTTGAAGTTCGTCTTGCAGTGTTGCAGTGAAATGGTGACTATTTTATTTAGTATAAATATGCAATCATTTTAATATAACACACCACCGTCTTGTTCGGTTACTTTAAAAAAAAAGTCTCTTGTTTCGAAAATATTGTAAAAAAAACCAAAACTTTTTGGACTATGCATAAAACAAGCTTTTTGGATTAAAATGATCTTCAAGCTTAAACCCTCTCCAAAATGCTAAATTAATATGATGATACATCCTTGTTTCCTAGACATAAGCCTTTTTAATTTGCTTAAAACGCATAAAAAAGGTTGAGTTATTGACATTTTTTATTTCCCGCTGGTTTCTGGCTGACATTCCTGGCCGCCATTTTTTATCCATTCTCTAGTAGTTGAAGAAATCAGAAACGGTATTTTGAAAAGCTAGTAAATAATACAAAATCTACTTTTCTAGGAAGCAGCCTGGATTGCTTCTTTGAAAGTCATTTTGAAATCTCCTCTCTGACCATCACAGCATGAAGATACTTTTACATCCATTTTGTGCCTGGATACTATACTAATACTGTACCCCGATTATATCTGGATGCTATACTGATGCTGGTTATACAGTGTTACAGGAAGACCTGCTAGAATAACACATAGTGCACTTTAGTGTTACACCTTTTTATTTCCACATTTATGTGTCAATATGTCCATTGGCTCTAATTTGGTTTTAACTTACTCACTTATGCTCAGATCCACAAAAGCGTGATAAGCTTATGTGTGTCTTTGCTCCCATTCATTTTACTGGGAGTAAAGGCGTGCTAAAACTTGGCACCCGTTTGTGGATCTGGGATTTAGATTGTAAGCTCTTCAGGGCAAGGACTTATTTTCCTAATGTTTCATTTTGTCTGCAGTTCTTATTCCTCTTACGTGTATGTATCCTATTATTATGGCATGTGTATTACCGCTGTAAAGAGGTACCGGTATTTATATGGATGGCACTATAGACATAAAGATATACATACTGAGCATGCATGCATTCACCTTCTCTACACAAGAACAAGTGCAGGATAACAGAACATTCAAGGATGTTAAATGTTTTAGGGGATGTTTTAAAAAATGTAAATAAAATAACGTCATTTTTAGTGTTATTTAAAAAATATATAATCTTTATTAAATATGAAAAGGCTCCATTCACTCCACAGAAGCAAAAAGTACAGGATGTAGAAATTCTACTGGATAGACCGTTTACCCTTTCGCCTGACAGTAAGAACACAAGCAATAAAATAATGAAATCAACTATCGTCTCGAAAGCATGGTGTGTCCTATCTGTCTTGATTTGAGAGTAGATACTGCCGAGTCGGCAGCTTTGCACATCACCAGCATTCATGACCGATATACTATATGAGTGTGATCCTGACACACAGGGTCCATGTTTCATAAGAGGGGCTATTCCATAAGACACTTTCCAACACTATAAGACACCTCACCGTCCAGGCACAAAGGGCTATATTCATTAAATCTTACCGAAGGTGTCTTGTGGAGAAGCCCTGCTTAGTAAATATGGTCTATAGTGCTGATTTCTTGGACAATGGGGTGCTACTGACTTAACCCTCAAAACAGTAAGAAGAATGTCTGCAGTCTACATACAATTAGACGGCAAACTATCAGCTGGAGACCTCATAAATATATATTTCTATACCAAGACCAATTCGCAACATCGATGTCTGTGGAAATTATATGATTCTTGGTACAAATATTTTATCCATCGAGTACATGCACAGGAACGAAAAAACTGCAACGAATCCATGTTTACAAAACAGAATGACACGGAGCTGCGGAAGTACTGTAGTGAACGCGGCATTGCTGAACAATCTGTTAAGGCGTCAATAGCACTTTTTAATTTTTTATTTCTAGCTTTATGACATACAGTATGAAGTCGACATTACCTGCTCATCTTCTTCACTGCCTGTCCCAGCTAAACTCAAAGAGCTAAGGTGCTTGTAGGGATCAGAGAACTGTGGGATGGAATGAGGCACAGATTAATGGGATGAGCTATAAACATGCATCTAATATCACAGGTTACATACAAAACGCCCCGGGATTCGGGAAGAAGAGAGTCATACAATTATGCTATGCACAGTGGTACAAAAAGAGACAGGTTATTTTGAGTTAGGGCCTAAAAGAAGAAAACAATAAACATGTGTTAATGTTTGTTTTTTTACTGGTGTTGCAGATATGTTAACCCTCAATGACCAAAATAAGTTCGATTTTTGAGATTCTAGATTTTAAAAATTATATTTTTAAAAACAGCAAATCTGCCTACCTAACTCAATTTTTTTAGTACAACATGTCAAAGTCGAGGTATAATTTTCTGTCTCACTTTATTTGCAGTATGTGTCAATAAAGATTTGTTTTTACAATACTTTTACTCCACTTGAGTCAGCGATTTACAGAGCAGTTACATAAAGCATATCTTACTGTTATTTTCTCCACTACTGTGCTAACCATATTGCCAGCAGGTCCTGCCTAGTCTACCTAACAAACCTGCTTCAAATAAACCAATCTTGATAAACAAATGTCAAATAAATTGGAGGGAAAATGATATACAGGTATCCGCAATATTACAGAGAGATTGTTAACACTGGACAATGTGAAACATTTTAATGGATCCAGAGGTTTTAAGAGGATTATATGACATTTCTAAATATTCCCAGAGATACCCCTTATTAGTGCCACATGCCTGAGTTATAGTTCTGACAAAATTGAATTGAAATGTGCAGGATTATTAAAATGATGGACTTCCAAAACCTGGCCAACATCCACGAAAGCGAAATCATTACATTGACAGATTCTGTATGTTAAAAAGCTTCTTATTGTAATGTCTGTAAGTCTAACTTCGACCAGCACGCCATGGGGTAGACCCTCAGAAGGCTGTTAGATTTGGGCTACTAACTTGATGTTGCCTAAATAGGTAAAATCCGTTAGTTTCGCCGATTTAACGGGTATCCACAAAGCTAAATATATGCAAAAACAACGCCCTGTTAAGTTAACAATGCCTTGCGTTAGCGTCAAATAACACGGCAGTAAGCCTGTATTACCCAAAGGTGGTGTTACTTTTATCAGGTCCTTGAATAGGTATTTAATTAAAGTAAAAAAAGAGAAGACAGGAGAGGAAAAGAACCCGTAAATAACAGTACGATAGTTAAATAAAACCTAACTGGGGTCCTACACTTACGCAGAGCCAGTAAAAGATCTATTTCAGAGTCGGGTGTGAGTAACGCCACATTTTGCTATAACCTAACTAACGTCTCGTTAAATCCCCGCGTTAACTATAACTGAGCTCTGTGGATATGCGTTGTTAGAGGGAACACCTCTTTTGCATTTCATTAGCACTAACGACCGTTCTAGTAACGCAAGTGTTAATTGTGGCTGAAAATAGCACTTAATTCATCGTTAGCGAGCTTTGAAGATCCCTGTTAGCAGTTAACGAGATGTTAACGTATCGTGAAGTATTTAACGGACTTCTGAGGATCTACCCCCTAGTGGAGAAGGGAAGGGCGGCTGGTTTATTAGAAAGGAGGGAAACCTGAGAGAGAAGATTTCTGAGGCTCTCTCGTTTAAAAAATGCTATATAATGCTATATATAAGCATAAGATATAATCAGTCCCTGCTGCAAATAAACTCATTGTGATCCCTAAAGCACAGGGAGATGAAGTGACATTTTATAACATTAAAATAAGTCTCATTATCCAGCCTGGGCGGCATGTCTGCGTGGGTGCTAGCCACAGGGAGAAATGTAGTCAGCCGCCGATTGGCTGTCAGTGCCACTTTGTGGCTGCTGATAGGAGGAAGGAGAAATGAATCGGGCAGTGATTGATCTATCAGGCAAAAAGCAGAGCTGGTAGGAGTGGGTGACTGGCTGTAGTGCTGTCTGCTGGGATTGGCAGCACAGGGGGGTGAATCAGGGCAAGAGGAGTCTGTTGTTGTAAAAGGTGCTACACAGCCACGCCCTCTAGTGGTGAAGGGGGCTAGAGCAGCACAGAGGTTTGTGCATATGGCTATTGGGTATTGGGAGGGTAAGGAGAACCGTTGCCGGAAATGTGCCCTGTAGGCCCGATTCCCATTGGTCAGTTCAAAGGCCCTGCTCGACTTAAGTAGGCTGTCCTGGAAGTCCGGTAACCTCCCTTCGCTAACGATTGGCCCAATACAGGTGAGCCCTCGCTCGCTGATTGGATTCCAAAGACAATCTGTTCTGGGATTGGATGGGTCTCCATCCTCCATGTTGGTGAATGGAGACCGAGGGATATATCAATAGGAACCCAGCTTTGGTTCCAGAGACTTGTTGTGGAATATTCGGCGAGCCGAAGTGGACCCTTTAAATTTCCGAAGTCATCCGAGGGTGTTCCGGAGACTTGCGCAGGAGTTTGGAGGGAAGCGACAGCAGGAAATGTAAAACTGCTGACTAGTGGAGAGCAAGCTAGTGCTGCTACTACCATCGAAGACAGCGGCGCAAGTTTGGAACACACATCAGGGTAAATTTCTGTATGGAGGTCCCCGCACCTAGGGCTCTAGATTGTTTCTGCAGTTATCCCAGTTGGGTGAGTTTGTGTAGGTCTTATGTACTGGACGTTTGTGGAATCTTTTTTCCAATAGATTCACTTTTGTTCAACTCTGCAGTTCTTCCAAGTCTATTGATCGCTGGTGTAATTGTCCTGTTCTCCTGTGACAGAGTACACAGGGATTCCAACCCACAAAATCCAGCAAAGTAGCGGAAGTTTCGGAGGAACAAAGTTTCGAAGCAGGAAGGTAATCCCGAGCCCCGACTATGGAGCGGTCTGTGAGGAGAAAAAGCAGGGCTCCGTTACGAGGCAAAGGATGCAAAAAAAGATGCAACAGTTAATAACGAGCACAGCGTTAGCCTGGCTGGAAGGCAAGGAGTGGAGTTGCAGGCTGCAACGAGTGGGGAGCATGAAAAACGTAACAATTTTAAATCTGAGGTGCTGGGTTCTATCCAGGCACGCTTTAAAAATGTGGATAGCAATGATTCGGTAGCAAAAGTTTGGGACAAACCAGCAGGTAATAAAGAGCAGGCTGCTAAAATGTGTGAACATTGTTTTAAAGATGCAGTTGGGTGTGAAACTTCCCTGTTAGGGACGCATCTTTCGTTAGTAGTTAAGGAAAAAAGATGTAAAAAAAGAGTATATAGATATGTTTTCTTTACTACCTAACGAAGGGAGCAAGAAGTGATAAGAGATTTGGTGACGGAACATGTGAAAGCAAAAAATGACCCCCAAGATCTTTCAACAACTGGCTTCAAGAGTTTTCTATTTATGCAAGTGTGTTGTCATGTACTATTTAAGCATGTAAATATTATCTTAGAAGCTTACAGGAGCTTTGGCAGTTTAGCTTGGTTTTATTATGATGAGGAATTCTTCCAGAAGCTGTCTATTCATCCAAAGCTGGTTTGTGGTATGAAAGATGTTGATCTGTGGTTGTCAATGTCATCACAGAGGCCAACTTCCTTTCTGTCAGCCGCCGGTCCACAAAGAAATCCAACCGGGCCGGTGGGTTTCAGAAAGGGAATATGTTGGCTTTTTAATGAATCACTGTGCAAGTGGCAGTCGGTCTGCAAGTGCAGATATGAATGTGCCATATGTGGAGGAAACCACTCAGCATTGCAGTGTTCTAGAAAGGGTATGACTGGAAAATCAGTGGGTAGAGTCACTGGGAAAAGGCGAAGATTCCAGTGAAAATGTGCTTATTGGCCAAAAGGTTATCCTAAGAGAGGGAAAAGCGAAATTGTTATTAGTAGGTTTTTTTCTTGGGGATTGGGATACCATCAGTGGATAATAAGTATAAAGGGTGAGTGGATAACTTAAAGTCTGCAGTTATGCATAGTAGTATAATGGTAGAAAAGTTATCTTTGGGGAAAATAGCGGGTACTTTTTATCCACCCCCATTGGATGATTTTAGAGTATCACCTTTGGTGTTCTTCCCAAGAAGGAAAAAGGGTCATATAAGATGATACTTTATCTTATCCTAAGGGTGAACGACGGAATTGACAAAGAGTTGGGTCATGTGTCTTATGCCACGTTTGATCAGGCAGTGAAGTTACTGTAGGTTGTACAGTAAGTGTGGAAAATGAGTGCTAGATTATTTTTTTGTTTGTGGGGCTTTAAGCGAGTGAGCTATATGTAAAACTGCTAGTAACGTTCCAATGGTTAGCCAAGAAATGGGGTATTCCATTGGCAAAAGAAAGACGGTAGGCCCTTTGTCTGTTATTACATTTCTAGGAATCAATATAGACTATGTTGATGGAATTTAGATTATGATTGAAAAGATTGTAAAATTGGGTGCTTTCATTTGTTTAGCATTGTCAGTTAAAAAGATAACGTTAAAGCAGTTACAATCGTTAGTTGGGCATTTGAATTTTGCTTGCAGGGTAATAATGCCCATTGGTAAAATGTTCACTAGGCGCTTAGCAGCAGCTACAGCAGGGTTTACTAATTCTCATCCTCGTGTCAGATTAAGTAGGCCTTTGACATAGGATCTGAGAGTCTGGGATACGTTGTATTACGTTATAACGGCCATTTTTATTGGCAAGAGGAATTTGTTTCAAATTCAGATATTGATTTATTCACAGATGCTGCAGAAGTAGTTGTTTTTTTTTTCTTTTTTAAAGGGATATTGGTTTGTAGGGAAGCTTGGTTTGTAGGCCAGATCTTTGGGTAAAGGAGGGCTAACAAAGTATCTTATGTTAGAAATATTCCCTACAATTGCAGCAGCGGCAGTTGGGGAGAAGTTTTAGAAAATAAGAAGGTTATGTTTGGGTCAGATCAATCTAGGTGTGGTTTTTGCCGTCTACAAATTAACGGCTAATTCCCCTCCGGTTTTCGCATGTTACACTATCTTGTTTTAAATTGTTTACAATTGAACATATGGTTTAAAGCAAGGCACGTTTCAGGAGTGGTTAATGTAATTGCCGATTCCTTATCTCGTTTACAGCTGGAAAAGTTTTGAAGATTTGTTGCCGATTTGGACAACATTTTTAGGGGACATAGTAGCAGAATAAACAGGCTACTGAAGAATTTGTTAGCACCCGCTGTTGGAAAAGCTATGACAAAGCATGGAAAGAGTGGAAGGATTTTACAAAGGGTTTAGGAAGGATTGACGAATCGGCTTTTATTAGAATAATTTTTTTGTTATAAAAAAAGTATGTTTTTCTGAGTATGACGTGGTTTTATTTAGAGCAGCCTTTGCATTAGCTTTCTTTGGGGCCCTGAGAACTGGAGAGTTCGTTTTGTCTAATAAGCAAGGAAAGGAGGGTTTGCAATTTAATGAGTTATGGGTTGACAAGGAAAACATGGTGGTTTTAATTACAGTAGTAGGTCAAAGGCAGACCAAATGGAAAAGGTGTACTGTATATATCTAACACTTGCATAAGATGGAGGAAAGTCGATTTATCCAGTGGCATCGATTACTAATTATTTGACTGTTAGGCCGGACTGTCAGGGGTGTTTAGTGCATGTTGATGAGGGCCCTTTATCTAAATTTCAATTTAAAAAAGCTTTTAAGTTATGTGCTAAAAAATGGGGGCTAATGAAAAAGTTTAGTTCTCATTCCTTTAGAATTGGTGCATCAAAATTAGGTTTGGATAACACAGTGATCAAAAGGATTGGAAGGCGGGAGTCCAAATGTTCCAAGAGCTATGTCAGACCAGAGTCATATCCCATTTAATCTTGTTTTATATTTACAGGTGCTAAGAAGGACATTTGGACCGTGGGACATTCTTTTGTTCACTGGGCTGGTAAGAGCGCTGTGGTAAGTAAGGCCTTATGGTAAAAACTTTGGTATTAAAGATGAGGAGATTTCAATCTCCTGGTTTGGTAATAAGGGCTTAAAAAGGATGGATGTTTTAGTATGATTGTGGGATTTAAAAAACAGATAGAACAACCATTTATTCAAGCAGGGAGCAATGATTTAGGGTTTTTAAAAACAATAGAACTAATTAATTAGATTAAGAGGGATTTAACGCAGTTACAATTTTCTTTTTCTAATTTATTAATCCTTTGGTTGAAGGTAGTTTAGCACTTCAATATGGCTACATTTGAATGATTTGAAAAAATTGGAACGCTGTAGAAAGAGATTTATTAGAGCGATTTCCCTGTTTATAAAGATATTTGGGAGGTTTTTCTATTCAACATATTGATCTGGAACATGAACATGGTGGTATGGACCTTTATAGAGATGATGGGGTTACATTTATCCGAGATTGGTCGGGATATTTTTCATTTAGATTTGTAATATGGGGCTGAAAATTTGTTGGGATTTACGACCTCAACTTGACGTGTCAAATGGTCTTGGGGTCGTGGGTCTTATTGGACTATTAAAAGATAAGGATGGTATTTTTGCGTATGATGCTTCTAGACTGGGAGGCAGATCTTGTTAAAATTGATGATGGTGATTACTTGCGAGCTTTAGGGCGCGGAATAGTTTATTCAACGTGGTGTCTCCAGAGCTGAACCACGTTCATTTCAGGTCCAGGGCCCCCCTGCTTCCGAGGTACAGGCCTCAGTATAAGGTGCAGGTATCTCTTGCAAGTTTAAATGTCCCGGACATGTGGGCCGTTACCCGGGACATGTAAACTTGCAGGAGAAACCAGCACCCGATACGGAGGCCTGTACCTCGGGAAGCAGGGGGTCCCCGGACCTGAAATTAATGCGGTTCAGGTCGGGAGACTCCCTGCTTCAATACTATATATAAAATAAATAATAAAAACAGCGCAATGTGCTGTAAGAGCGGTGCGGGGAGACACAGAGAGGGGTACTGCTTCTCTCTGCGCAGCTCTTAGACTGGTGGCGGCCTGGTAGAATTAACGCAGCGGGAGTCACATTCAGAGGCAGAGAGCCCCCATTGCATTAATCTCTTCAGGGCAGTTTACTGGGCTTTTGGGTGTGGGGAAGCTGCGATCGGGCCGCGGCCAGGCTCCGTTCAGCAGCAGTTTCCGCACGCTCAAAACGAACTTAGAGCTGCATCTGTATTTACTAGTTTTTATACTGTGTGAGCCAGAGAGATGGTACCCGGGGCACCAGAACAACTGATCATCTCTTCTACCACTGTCATCTAGTTCTCTAGGTACACAACAGTATCATATTTTGATAGTGTCATTTGACACTGGCATTATACTTGCCCTGGTTTCTATCCTGGACTTTATGGCCTCATGTAGCAGAGACATTTCTGGAGGACTCCGCGGTAATCCATCATCTTCAGAACTGGTCCCAGCATCATCAATCCGCTTGGTGTAAAATCCAAATGGAGAAGGGCCGGACCTTATGTTAGTCTGAATTTTCAACTGCAATTAAAAACGTAAAGTTTTAATTATAGGCTTTATAATATAACTCTGACACATTTCTGTTTCCAAATGCTGTGTAATTTATCTGTGTGAATTATTATTCATAGTGATTTGCTTCAGTTACGCTGTCATGGTAACAGATACTGTACCTAAAACTCTGAAGAATACATCACAGATTAAAACCACTACAATGCAGTGTAAACATGTGCCTCTTAATCCTAATAAGCATAAAAGATGATATGTTTCAAGTAGCCAGAAACCTCCCTATTGGATTTTATCATTTACCTCAACAACGATCAAAACTTACATATTACTTTTAAATCTAACAGACGTGAAATAGTTTTTTTAAGATTTGGTTATATATGTTGAGGATAATTTGGTGCGCACCAAGACATTTTTCAAAGAGATTGAGAGCAACGATTTTATTTTAAAGAACAGTTGCCATCATCAAAACTGGACCTCAAACATACCATATGGAAAATGTAGCCAAATCAATCGAAATTGTACCAAAAATTATATATATGAAGAGCAATCACTGATCCTTCAAAACACATTTTTAGAGATAATATATATGGTGACCAGATGTCCCAGTTTAGCCGGGACAGTCCAAGTTTTTGTATATGGTGTAGGGTTTGTATGTGTGTATATAAGGGAGGGCAAAGAGGTAATAGGGGCAGAGGGAGGAAAGAGGATATGAGGGAAAGAGGATATGGAGGGAGGGAGGAGAGAGGACATGGGGTGGAAGGAGGAGAGAGGATAAAGAGAGAGAGGATGGGAGGGGGATATAGGAGGAGGAGGAAGAGGGAGTGAGAGAGGGAGGAGAGAGAATATGGGGGGGAGAGAGGGAGGAGAGAGAGTATGGGGGGGAGATAGGATGGGGAGAGTGTGGATGGGTAGAGTGTGGATGGGGAGAGAGAGGGAGGAGATAGAATGGGGGAGAGAGGGTGGAGAGAGAGGATGGGGGAGGAAAAAGGATGGGGGGAGAGGGAGAGGGAGAAAAGCAAATAAAGGGGGGGGGTCGCAGTTTGTGATTTAATTTGTTTTCTAATTATTTTTTAATGTATCCCGGTTTTTACATTTGTAAGCACTGGCACATTTTAAAACTGGATAAGATTTTGAGTGACTACTTACCAGAGAAACCACAGGTAGTTTTGACTAAAGGCAATAATCTCAAAACACAGATATCACCAAGTGTTTTAAAATCCAGTCAAGTAGAGAGTGCTGCAAACTGGCTAATTTCAAAATCAAATGTTTTACCATTTAAGTTCAAACCCAAAGGGTTTTTTTTAAATACGAAAGATGTAAAGCGTGTAAATTTGGCCACGGAAAAAATGCGTTCTCTATCACGCTCCAAAGAAATCGTCAAAATACATTGTTTTTATAAACTGCAAAAGCACATATGTAGTTTACTTTTTAATTTGTCCCTGTGGGCTCCACTATTTGGGTCGCACAATACGCCCACTGAGGGTGAGAATACTGTAACACATTAGGAAAATTACAATAGGTATGAAAACACACCGTGTGTCTTTACATTTTAAGAAACATCATGCATCAAAGTCAGATGGTCTGATATATTTAGGGATTGACTACGGTATGTAGCACACGGCAAAAGACGGGAAACAGAATTAGAGCCCTCTCCCAACGTGAATCCTTCTGGATCTATAAACTAGGAACGATACAACCGGCCAGCTTAAATATCGTTATTGACTTTTTGTTGTTTGTGTGTTATCCTTTATATTCTGCCAGTTTGGGGTTTTTTTTTAGGTTCACTTTACACTTGTTTATCCCCCAGTTATGTGGTCACCATTTTTTTTTAGTGATATGACATAGTGGACATCTCGTTGAATTGGCTGCTATATTTATTAATTCATAAGTATATTCTGTTTCAATATTTGATTTTAGAAACAATTCCCTTCTGTAACATCTCTTTTTTTTTTTTAAAGGAGTTTTTCTATATGTTTTTTTAAAGGATTTATTCTTTACATGATATCTCATACTTTTAATGTTTTATTATACATGATTTTTTATATACATGTGAATGACTAACAACAATTTTTTAACGAATTATTCAGAATTTAAAATGTCGAATTTGTAAAGGTATATTTCTTATTATTTTGCTAAGGCATATGTGTATATATTATTAATATATATATATATATAATATATATATATATATATATTATATTTATATATTATATATATATATATTGATATATATATATTATTTTTGACATATATATTTTTTTGGAGAATGTTTTCCATAGTTTGCAATTTAGAAAGTATCCTCTATTCTTTATGATAGATATATGTAAGTAGGGATGACCATAAAATGATCTATGGTAACACAAATGTCACCCCAATTCTTCAATAATAGTCATTTGATCATATCTTTTAAAGACTATTATGACAGATACTGTATGTTTATGTTTCTATTTTTTTTAACTCAATCTCATGCCTGTTCTCTTCTTGATAACGTAGATGATACAGAGTGGCTTTCCATGTGTCCTTGTTAGCCTTCTACTGTCTCACTGTTTAGATAATTTTACCACATTTTTGTTATTGCCTCGCAACGTCATTATGTGGGGACTGTATTTAAAGAGGACTTTGGACCGTTCTAAGCCACTCCTCTGATGAAGCTCACGAGTGAAACGCGAAGAGCTACTTGTTTTTGCTCCTACGGACTTGTTTGGCTGTTCCAGCATTGGAGGTAATCCCTGTGTGCCTCTCGCTGTCTGTGGAGTGTCGTCACAACCCGTAAGTGACATCATTGGCCACAACGAGGGAGCCTGCGTGGAGAACGCTGCAGCCTTTTTCACTTCTGACCCTGCTTGTGGTCTACATGCACTTTTAAACTGCAGTTTTGTGAGTGTACATCTCTCATTTTTATCCAATTGTGTTTATCATAAATTGCATTACACTACTGTATGTGGCTTTTGTGTTCTTCTTAATGGTATCCACCACTGGATCACGGAGGAGCATCTGATTTGAGAGAATGCTTCCCCTGATCAGCTAATTATTCAATACGCCTGATTTCATCTGTAATATTGAGAGTGAGCTACTGTACATCAAAAAACTATTTTGCTGTATTGCGCTATTTTTGTTTTTTATTTATTTTATATTACATCTGAGGACTCTGAAAGAGAGACAGCAAGGAGGGGAGAAGATAGAGACAGCAAGGGGGGAGGAGATAGAGACAGCAAGGAGGGGAGGAGATAGAGTCAGCAAGGTGGGGAGCAGACAGACGGATGATGAGGGGGTGGGAATGGAGAGCAATGTGCACATAGGGCAGGAGGGAGTGCAAAGAGAGAGTAGGAGAGACAGCAAGGTGAGTAGTAGGAGGAAATAGAGAGAGAGCAAGGAGAGGAGGAGACAGATGAGATGAGTAGGAGAGAAGGGAGTATAGTATGCACAGAGAGGAGCAGACACAGTAAGACAGGGAGTGCAAAGAGAGGGGAGGAGAGAGTGCAGAGAAGCAGGGCATGATGGACGAGAGAGTAAGGTAGGGAAGAGAGAAAAAGAAAAAGCTAGGCATTACCGGGAGGGGTGTAAACAAAGAGTAATGTTTAGTAACCTTTTAGATCTGCTAGATCTGTGTATATTACGCTGGGCACAGCTCGTTTCTATATATTTATGCTTAGTTCTATTGTACATGTATAGTTATTTTATATATTTGCTTCCTTTTTGTTCCAGGATATTTAACTATTTTTGTTATTTATAATATATTAACATAAACACAATTGCTATACACTTGAGTTTTTTTTTTTAGATTAACGCTGATTATACTCTCTCTTTTACTGTATATGTCCTCCTGACTACGTTGAAGTTTGTTGGAGCGTGCAGAATTCCTGTAAGTTGCTTTAAAACAATGTCAAAACAGTCATTTATTGAATATGTTAAGGTATTTAGCTCTGATTTAGCTCTGCTTCTGCCAACAAGTGATATGGTAAGAGATTATATGGAACAATCGGGGGAGATAGAAAAAGATACGCTTGATTCATAACCGCTAAAGGTGTTTACATCAAATGTGAAAACCATCATAAACAAGTACACAGTGGAATAGCAAATCAGTGACACACAGCTAGGTGCGCAACATAGCTTAGCACATACTGTATACACTATGTATACCTCTGAGTGTTGCTCTTCAGTGTGTGAGTAATTGGAATTTGGTACATTATGTGGGTCTCTAAACAATCTCCAGTCTTGCACTGGATTTGTTTTCTTCACTTGTAATTACCTATTTTCACGGATTCATTCATTTTAAACTGGGAGCAATCTGACAACGTCACTGATTTTTGCAAAGCTGTACATTAAACGTGGCATTGGTCATCACTTTGCAAACATGTACTGTAGGTGATGCTATAGACATGCTTGTAATATCCAATTCATATGACTTCTCTCACTCACACCTAGATCTTGGGTTTGCTTTAGCAATGTCTAATTCTGTACTGCTGGTGGTTTATTTCCCTTTAAGCTGCAGTTTAAAAATAAAAAAAACACCGACAAGTGATTAGCTAAGTTGCACTGACGCCGCGTTGCCATGGTCACGCGTCCTGCAGTCGGCTGAACCTCGGTAAGTAGAGGCCTCGCGCAATCCCCCGACATTTAATTTAAATGCCTTGGGAAAGAGCTCGGAACCTCTGCAACCGCCCGCGCCCTCCCAAAAAAATCTTGCGCCCCCCTGCATTAGAATACATTAAAAATGTCTTTAATAATTATTATTTTTTTTAATGCTACAAGTATTTTCTCATAGCTTTGCTTGGTCTGCAGTTTTAAGTCAAATTTCATTCTAGAAGTAACGCTAATGAGTCTGGTTTAGCTAAACTTTCCGTGCTCTACATAAGACTTTGCAGATCCGTGTTTAAGTAGAAGGCTGCTGGCATGTACTGTATTTTAAGCACGCACAAATGTCAAAATGTGTTCATTAGACAAGTAAACAGTTCTGGCGACACATCTACCAGCACCATTACTTTGACTGCTGTACCTGTAGGGCTTTAATACGATCAGAGACATTTTCCTGTGAGAATACTCGTACTGGCCTGACAGTCTCTTGCACCACCTCTGGAATAAAAATGCTATCGTGTGACACAGCTCTGCTTCCCAAGACGCTACCGGAGGACCTGGAATGAGAAAACTAGATGAGTTGCATTCCAGACAAAGGGGCCGCTTTCTGTATATCTCAGGGTAAAGAGATGGTTTGAAGCATGCACATCACATAAGAAAGGGGTAACGCGCTTTAGAAGAAGACCCTACGTTTCTGATCCTGCAGCTCAAGAAATGATTTTCCTGGAATTAACTGAAGCTGCAATTCCCCTTATCTGAGGATTTAAAAACAAAATAATAGATTTTGCTCAAGGAAATCACTGTGAACCCCCGAGTTGCGCCGTTTGTCCAAACTAAGGCTTATTCTGCACAGCCGCACCAATTCTTCTGGGTCGATATTTGCAAGGCAACCCAAGCCTGGTGATACCGGAACAAATCTAGCATTAAAACTATTTAATTTATTTTTAAAAAGTCCATTTGAAAACAAAACCCCACAGCCTGGCTGAGATACATTTTACATATTTTTTCGGGATTCCGGTTTTCGGTTTTAACCGAAAAACACTGGAGAAACACCACCAACTGGTCATCTTGCACTGTCGGTTTCAACCGCGGAACAGCGGAAATGAAGCATCGTTTCCTATTAAATCCCACCGCCTGTGGCAGCCCCTCCCCACAGGAGGGAGACAAAGGCATCACAGCGGAGTACGGAAACTATAACACATTGAAATGCCTCTCACTTATTTATCATTGTTAATGCTGATAAACAGATTGTTTAAATAAAATGAAAACACGGAAAACAAAAACAAATAAACAGTGATTTTATAAAAAAAGAAAATAAAAACCGGAATCCCTGCATATTTTATAGAATAAAATCTTAGATACATAATCTTATCAAGCAGGATTTGTCTATGGTTTTGTGAAAATAATACCACCAGGTAGTTTTATTGAACTAAATGAGCAAATAGTATGACAAAATATTGTATTGTGTGACCGTCATCACTGCCTGAAGATACTCACTTTCCTATGCTGCTTTCAGGCCTTAACCCGTCTAAAAAGGGCTCTAAATAGAAAGCCTGTATCTGATTGAGTCCAGCAGGCTGCTGGTTAATTGCAGCTACAGACAATGAGCCAGTCTCCACCTGGCTCATCAGTCAGGTAGGAAAGCCTCCTGCTTAAACTGCAGGGGATCTCTCTAGCACTAAAGAAATGTGTGCTGTCAGAGAGATCCCGGGGAACCAGACCCTCTATTCCAGGACATAGCGGACCCTGGAACCTGTCAGAGGAATCACCCTTGGAACACCAACCCAAACCCTGGACAGCACCCTGATACCAGGTACCTCTTTGGACTTTAGGGTCAGAGGTTGGGAAGAGGCCTATCCCCCCAACCCTGCAGATAGGGACTGGAAAATGTAAGGCAGCCCTTCCTAAGGGATAGGCTGTTTTATTTGTTTATTTGTATGCTGCCTTAAAGCTGTATTGTTTGAAGCTACAGGCTAAATAAAAGCCAATGTTTATTCCCCCCAAATCTATGTTTCCCTGGTTATACCTCTGCACCCTACAGCCCCTTAAACAAAAAAGTGGGTAGAGCTTGGAAAGAGAATAATTTAGTATTGAATGCACAGTTTAATAAAGAGCCAACAGGTAGTTTTCAGAACAGAAGCAGAGGCTGATTGGGAGGAGAGTGAAGTTATCCTCGCAACAGCAATTTGAACAGATTGAAGGTTATAGAGCTGGGGGGTCAGTGAGGAGAAGGTTTCGTTGTCATGTGGTTGTCAAGGAGCATTAAGGCCCGGACACCTCAAGTTCAAGTTACGTTAACCAGAAAGGGCGGTATTATCGCCCCCTCCCCCTCAAAAGCTTTATTTTTACAGTGCAATACATCAACGTTGCAATGCTAAAATTAACGCCTTTTTTATCGGATCCATTAAAAAAATGTCCTAATACCGTATTTTTTGGTATTATCATGCCATACCTCACCTTCTGATATTTATCTGAACGTGATAAATGGCAGAAACACCGCACTTTTATCACCTACTCGAAATGTGGCTAAATCAGGCTTTTGGCAATCCCAAATACAAAAAAAACTATTACAGAAAAAAAACACCACCTGACAAATAATAAAAAAAAACATATTTTAAAACATAAAGCCATTGATTGTCAGTGTGGCTACCTAGGCCTTCTCAATGGGGACCTAGATAGCCAAGTTGGCCATCAATGTTGACCTGTAATAAAAACCATTGTCAATACAACACTTTGGTTCACAAATCTGATTCCCTGATAAGGCATAGCAATTAGATTTTTGGATCAAGCTTTGATTATTGATATGTACAATCTGCACAATTTTGCTTTTAATTAGGGGATATTTAACTCTGTGGCCACATATTAGATTTACTGTACCATATCGCAGCATCTTACCCGATTTCATCCTCAGAATCATAATCCATGCGCATGGAGTCTGGAACTGTAATGTCGCTGGCGGACTGGCTCTGGGTGAGACCGCTCTGCCCCAATGAGGGCAGCGTCTCTTTCCTTTTCTTGATGCCAAAGAATTTTTTGAAAGATTTAAACTTTGATTTTTTTTTTGCTAAAAAAATAAAAGCATAATAAAAAGACGATCAGTTTTCTTTTCACCCGTTATAACAATCCGTAATCACTCAGAATAAAATACAACTTGCTTTATTGAGGGCAAGTTTCCCTTTCCCTTGAATGAAAGAAAAAACGTTCTATTAATACCAAGCTAAAAGGCCCATTTATATCTTTTCTAATGTGTACACAGTGTAAGTAACCCTGAAAAAACACACACAGTATCCATTAATCCAGACTCCATGCCACATCTTGGCCTACACTGTTTCCTGGTCTTTCCAATGTGTTTGTCGAT
This sequence comes from Ascaphus truei, assembly GCA_036426205.1. NCBI lineage: Eukaryota > Metazoa > Chordata > Amphibia > Anura > Ascaphidae > Ascaphus > Ascaphus truei. The sequence continues at coordinate 144,842,038 of CM071569.1, read as the reverse complement.
CTTTTATATTTAGGATCACTGAGGACCTTCTGGGTGTTTACTAATTGGACTCTTAGAATCTGAGATAATCTTAGACTACAATGTTATTTTGTTACCACAAAAAGAGGTAAACAAAAGCTTTGTATAAATGACATAATTGTTATGTACTTAACTATAAAAAAAAGGGAAAGGGTAAAATAGCAACCATTCTGAATGAGCTCAGGTGAACAAATACAGTGTCTACATCAGGGCTCGTCAACCAGCTCCCCAAAGGGGCCGGATCAGGAAACATTTAGGAAGGGCCACAAGCTTATTGTATTGTAATATTAGATACAATTGAAGCCATGAACATTATTATATTTCAACAGTTTTCAAGCATTTATAACATGTGCACCATATATATATATATTTACGTGACTTTAACTTTAAAGTAAGATTGTGAAAAAAAATTGTACTTAGTTGGCTAAGCAACTAGTAAGAATTTAGCAAGAGCAGAGTCCAGGGGCCGCATCAAGCCACTTCACGGCCGCATGTGGCCCCCGGCCGCCTGTTCAAAAGTCCTGGTCTAGAGTATTGTATTGGGGTTTTTTTTTTAGAGAGAGGGAAGTATGTATGCAGCACTTTACAGAGCCTGTGAATGAAGGTGTAGCATAACCTTTGTGGGAATAGGGAGAAGGCTTGGTAGTGACATGCAATATTAACTAGCTGCTTGTAGGCTGTGTGGCAGAACGAATTGAAGGTAAAATTATTTAAAAGATGAACAACTAAGGTGGTTACCATATCCAGCATCTAAATGAAGCATTGACACAAGTTTAAAGGGTGGATAGAAGATCCTTGCTGATATATTAAAAAGATAACTCTAAAGAAAACAAAAATTCTGCCAAGGAGTCCAATGATATAATAAACATAACATTTGTCACCAATTACAATTCTCTAAGCCATAAGATACAAGGAGTAATGAGAAAACATTGGGTAATTCTAACAAATGATCTAATTCTAGGTCCCCATCTCAGCGTCATTCTGAGATAAATTCTTAGGAAATCGAAGAATTGTAAGAGTATTCAGGCCCCATGTGATATAGGTCCTAATCAGAATGATACGCCGGGAACAACTTGGTTGTCACATTAACCCTTGGGTAACTTTAGTTGCGGTAGATGTACAGCATGTAAAATGATTCACCGTGATTGGCAATCATTTATACCTAAGGCAACAAAGGGAAATGTCACTATTGAGGATTGTATTTCTTGTACATCTACCCATGTTATCTATCTTTTGGAATGCCCCTGTGGCCTCCAATACATTGGCAGGACCACGAGATCTTATGAGGAGAAGAATTTGAGAGAATCACGGCCTAACCTCATTCAGCTCAGATATTCAGTGATAGTCTGTTACTGTGTATCTCAGGGATTTAGTCACAGGGTTGAGGGAAGTACCAGGGGACTACTGTCCCCTTGGGAACGGGCCTTTAGAAGGGGTTCCCATACCCCGAAACGTTGCCCCCCTTGCCCTGGACTTTTTTACGCCCCCCCCCCTGTGTTTCTTCTCCCTCCCCCCACCTTCCCTATCTTTTTCCCTGTTTGAGTACATAGTGTTTTCTTTGGTTCCTTTTGACCATTGTGTGCATCTTGCGTGTATTATTACATTCTTCTTTTGGCTTATCCATTCACTCTTGGCTTTCATTTTGAGTGCTGGGAACATTTGATTGTTATTTTGAAAATAAAGAGGCATTGCATATTTATTCTTACTTATTATGACAACTTCTGAATCTTACTTATTTACTACGACACTTGTTTTCTGATCCCCCTTCCATTTCTTTCCCTCCCCTCTTATTTCCTTTATTCTTTCTGAAGATGATAAAATGTATGTCTTACTTAAATATGTTTTAATATGTAAGTATATTACCCCTTTATTGTAAAACCGGTATTGTAAACATTGTACCATGTTTTTCCAAAAGTCAATATAAATATGCTTTTAAAGTGAATATGTAATAGTAACTTATCTCAATCACGGCGTTCCTTCTGCACTAGGCACATGTAACATCTCAATTGAGTAGTTGTTCACCAGCCTATTTTTGTTCTGTCATGCCACAATGACAAATAAAACCTTCAGTACCACAATACTTCTACGGAAGTATCACTTAAAAAAACAGAGATCTATAAAACAGAATGGAAAAATCGCACAACCCTAGTTTATTACCATAAAAAATAGGCGTTTATGAAAAAAAAATTTTTTTAAAAAGGGGGGGGGGGACATACCACAGCCACTGGAGGAAGATTTCAATCTGTGCAGACCTGCAGCAGCAGGTCACCCTCCACTGAAAAACAGCCAATCAGCTCAAAGCATTCTGTCTATATATGCAGTCCTCCAGACTTGATGGGTATTCCCCTGATGAAGTCAGCTGTTAGCTGAGGAAACACGTAGGGCTATTGCGTCATCACGCAGCCTGGACAGGCAACGCCAGGCCGTGCACGATACTCCCACAGCAGGCAGCTGATCTCTGTATACTTTTGGGATTCCCCCTTAATGTGGATGACTATATTTTGCTGGCTTTTGTAGCAATACATGCGGACATTTCTATGAGGACATTTATGCTCTAATCCAGTGTTTCCCAACTCCAGTCCTCAGGGAACCCCAACAGGTAAGGTCTTTAGGATATCCCTGCTCCAGCACATGTGGGTCAATCAGCGGCCCAGTCATTTTGACTGAGCCACCTGTGCTGGATCAGGGATATCCTTAAGACCCGGCCTGTTGGGGTTCCCTGAGGAGTGGAGTTGGCAAACACTGCTCTAATCGGATGTCGCTATACTCAAACTGAGGTTCGTGGATCCCCATTGCTGCTGTAGGTCTGCACGGATTGAGATCTTCCTTCAGTGGACTGCGGAGTCTCCAGCCCGGTGTCCTATTCAATGCTTGTTTTTATTGTTAATCTTGTCTCCCCCCCCCCCCTTTTTTTTTTTTAAATACGTCCTATTTTTTATGGTAATGAACTAGGTATGTGCGCTTTTTCCGTTCTGTTTTATAGCTCTCTATTTTTTGAAGTGATACTTCCATAGAAGAGCGTCCCCCCCCCCCCCCCCCCCCTTCTAAGTGGCTTTCTCAATTATCCTAGGACATTGTTCCAGTTTGGTATAAGTTATCTTTTTATAAGTTGGACTTGACATGTGGACACTTTGTTCTTTCACTTTTTAATTAATTTATGTTTATTTGCATTCACTTTAATGCACATATTGTTTATATCTATGTATATCTATAGATGATCACAGATCTACACATCAATTGCAGTTTTGATTTAGAGCGCTGGTTTCTTTATTCTTATATACAGTATATATGTATGTGTATAAAATGCATAGTCAACGTTGTTGATCTAATACTGTTGAAATGAACATACTGTTGAATTGGATGACATGTTTGGCACTGACCCCTAGGGTTGCTAGGTGGCTTGTCCAAAAATACTGGACACAAATGGTAAAAGATGAGAGACCCCTCCCCAATACATATAAAAAATACCCCCACGCCCCCAATACATATAAAAAATACCCCCAATACATATAAAAAAAGTACCCCCACCTCCCCACAACACAAATAAAAAAAAATACACCCATAACTCCCCAATACACATAAAAATATACCCACCCCCCAATACATATAAAAAAAATACCCCAACCCCCCAATACATATGAAAATATACCCCCCCCCCCCCCAATACATATAAAAATCAGACTTGCCTTGGGGATGGTCTCAGGTCGTGCCCGGTGGCTTAGGGTGGGCCGGTGGCTGCAGGATGGGGGGGCTGGTGGCTGCGGGGGGTGGTGGCTGCGGGTGGGCCAGTGGCTGCAGGGGGGGTGGGGGGTGGTGGCTACGGGATGCGGGGGGGCCCAAGCTCTCCCACGCTGCAGGCTTCTTCCTCACCGTCTGTCCCATGCCGAAGTGTCTGATGCTGACGTCACGTGCGCCGGGCCTCCCTCTCACGCCGGCGCGCACCAGAAGCTTAGCCCAGCTGACTTCCGCCACTGACATCAGAGAGACCTGGCGCGCGTCAGCAGCAGACACCTCGGTGTGGGATAGACAGTGAAGGATGAGCCTGCCGCGGGGCAGGGGCAAAATACCGGTTCAAAACCGGTTCAAAACCGGACACCGGGCAACCCTACTGACCCCATATCTCTTTCTGGCCCTTATTCAAAATGCTATGAAGACCCAGGATGAGATTTAATTGCAATTCATTTGTATGGAGCTGAACTCTTCTCCAGCCTGGGGCAGCAGCTTCACAGCATATTTATTAGTAACAGGTATTATTTTCTACTATGCTTTTTATTCTCTATCATAAGGGGTCTACCTATTGTCCAGAAGCAACCTGACATTTCAGGGCTGCAGTCATAGATTATTGTACTATCACCCAGATTTGTTCATATCCAGCAAGGGCTCAGTTAAAAGATTATGAACCTCACAACAATTTTAACATCCAGGCCACAATGATTAGGGTGCGAATAACATGGATTTGGGGAAGATAAGCGGGGAAAGAGTATTTGAAAAGTGTCCACCACCAACTCCATACTGGTTTGATGTATAGATCACCTGGTCATATTACGTTTCAGTTTTTCTCTGCCACAACATTTTCCTAGTTGTTCAAGTTTCTCATTACTTTACTTTAATTTCGCTTTTTTTTGTGTGCGAGGGTTTAAACCAATAAATCCAGATTTGTTGAATGATTCAAAGCCTTAGCATACATAATTAGTCTTAAGGGCACTTACTGTAGGTTTTGCACTGTTTATTACATTGGGGTTCTAATTGATGCTAGTGAGAGCATTGCCTCATACAGTGCAAGCAATACATATATTATATTCTTATTATTACATACAACCAATAATTGGATATATATATATATATACAGTGGTCGACAAATCACCAAAAAATCTACTCGCCGAACAAAAAAATCTACTCGCCACCTAGTACCACACGTGTGCTGCTTGGGTCAATAGGAGCTCGCCACGATGTTAAATCCACTCGCCCGGGGCGTGCAAATGTATAGGTTTGTCGAACACTGTATATATATATATATATATA
>CM071569.1:144701615-144836969 GCA_036426205.1 Ascaphus truei | reverse complement strand
TATATATATATAACTTAAACAGAAAAGAGAGAGAGCGCACGCCCCATAGCATAACACTGTGTATTATTTGAAAAAGGAAGGGAAGGGGGGGGGGGGGGGGAAAATCACACTCACAGGATAAAATGGTAAAGGCAACTTGTGATTATATCACCACCATCCGGTTCTGTACTGCGGAATTGCGTCTCTGTGGGCTCCTTCAGTACTGCCGTGAACTCACCGCTCACCGGATTCCTGGGGTGCAGTTTGCCGTCCAAGAACTCAGCTCTCCACTCCCGAATGACCGCCGTATAGATCCCACGCTGGATCCTCAGCCCTTTGAGAAAGTCCCACCGGTGACGAAACGCGTCGAGGACTCTGATAGCGCGATTACGTCACTACGACGCTGCGCCACGCGCATGAGGCCACATCCAGCGTGGGATCTATACGGCGGCCATTCGGATGGAGAGCTGAGTTTCTTGGACGGCAATCTGACGGCAAACTGCACCCCAGGAATCCGGTGAGCGTGATTTCTACTGGCATTCCTGAAGGAGCCCACATAGACGCAATTCTGCAGCACAGAACCGGATGGTGGTGATATAATCACAAATTGCCCTTTTACCATTTTATTCCTGTGAGTGTGATTCTTCCCCCCCCCCCCTCCCTTTTTTCATAATAAATACACAGTGTTTATGCTATGGGGCTGCGCTCTCTCTCTTTTTCTGTTTGTAGATATCCTGGATGTGGTTTATCCCATGTGAGAGCAGCCGGAGACCCCCTTGTCAGCATCATTTACCTCCATTCATGGACTAACATTTAAAGGACTGGTTGGACTTTATTTATTCTCTTTTATGCACATTTGCACCCCTTTTTTTTTCATCCAATTTGTTTGTGTTTCACCATATAGTTTATAGATATATTATGCATTTTTATTCGCACTCTTTATTTTTAATTATATCACATTTATTGTACTTTTTGCACTAATACACAAATTTCATTCACTATAGTCAACAAATAGGTATTACACTTGCAGTCCTACACTGCCGCTACAATTTTTTTTTTTAATATATATATATATATATATATATATATATATATATATTATATATATATATATATATATATTTGCCCAGAAGTATTTTCCACTTCAAGATTGTAATGGTGCCAGGAAACCAAGCCGCTAGGGATTTGAAGCAGGTGCCCTGGCACAAAAATGCTTCACTAATTATTATAATCTGTATTAACAATGGGGAAGGCTTGGTGCAGCTGTAACCTTTAGTCGGCTTTATGTCTGTCTGATTCATAATAAAAGATGCCATGCATCATTTGCTGTGTTCAATACATTTCAATCTTAGCCGCTACTAACAATCTCTTAGGAAGTACTGTATGAATATGGCCATTTTTTTTCTTAAATACCTTCTGTCATTCTACTTTTTATCATATCCTTGTTTTGTGGGTGTAGAATGGGAATACTGATATTTTATTAGGCAGTCCAATTACATTAAATTGCACTTAAAGACTAGAGCAGCATTAAAATCACTTGGATACATTCAATCTTTGTCCATGGTATGTTATTAGAAACACTTTGAGTAAGTGCTTGTTTCTGATTGTTACTGACCCTCAACTGAATTACATGTTTACAAAAAAGTAAAGATTGACCCATCCCATGGAGGAGGATCAGACAGTGGATTTGATTGTACTGAATCACTATCTTATTTTTTTTAGTTGCATGAGCATAGCGCTTAATATTGCAACGTCTATATATAGACATGGTCCTAACCTGCAGTGTGAGCAACACAGACTGGTTTCAATATTCTATAGATCTCCCTACCCAGGCTCACTGATCTCATTAACAAGCCCCTCCTTTATCATCTGAAAAAATAAAACACTTATTCCATTCCGGATGTAAGTAGCCGGTATTGTGGATAACTGGATTTACTGTGCTACCTTTTCTATTCGGGTAATCGTCAGGCTTTACTTCCCTCCTTCTTCCCTAACCCATATTAACTGCCAGTTGCAAACACGTTAAACCAAGGACTGATTCTGAGAACTAACACAGGGATTCAGCTATAGGTCAATGTAGCTGGCTATGGAGCTATATATACTTATGACATTTGCATCTTCTTGATATACAATTGTTTCCTTTCTGTAAGGGCTCTAGTTCTTCACAGAGGTAAAGTTTGCCAAGACTGGTGGAAGAAAATAGATTCGGGAGACGACTCAAAAAAAGAAATAACTTGATGTTTCACTATAAAAGGTGAAATGTGCAACGCTCTGTCAGGGTTTCATACACCTCCTTAATAACTGAATAAAAGTGGTATAATCACTGGTGCTGTAATTAACTCATTTATTTGAGAAGTCAATATACTGTAGCACCCAAATCCTCAATTTTTTCTATATCACCTATAGTTTTCAGTTGATGGACACTACCATTTGTTAGGCTTTAATTATTTTCTATTTTCAAGCATAATATACCTTAGAATAGTAATTTACTGTAGCTCAGTGGTCCATATCATCTATCAAAGCTACAGTAGAGGCAACGTTTATTCTAAACATTTGCCGTAAACTAGCCGGGTTACATTCTGGGTAGTGCTGGGTATGTGCTGGTTATGTTTCTGGGCTAGTTTGAGGCACGTTTAAAGGTATTTCTGCTTGACTAACGACCCATAGAATTAAACACAGCAGGATCCCTGGCAGTCCAATTCAGTTTGAATGGGACTGCCAGGGACCCCCGCTGTTAATCTGATAGGCCATTAATCAATGCAGAAATGCTGGGGCTATTAAAGGAAAGTTTAAGGCATGTATTCAGAATGTACCTGGTGTACCTGGGTCTTTTGGGGAATTGCCACTGTTTTTTGTTAGAATAATCGCTGCCTCTACTGTATAGGGTAATGTGTTTAATTATTTCTCATAATTATAGACTAAAGATAATATCTTTTGCAGGGGCATAGCGGGACTGTACGGTACATAACTAAGCACTACTACCATTGTTTAATATCTAACTTTTTATTATTATATAGACATACATACTAAAAATTTAGTTTATATATAAAATCATCTTCAGCCCTTGTCGATCCCCTCTGGGTGACGACCTCCTAAATGATCTTCCAGGTATTGTAGTTGCAAGCCTCTTCTCCCCATGTCTCCAACAAATTTCCTGCTTTCATCTTCATCTTCCAATCCGCGGGCCTCCATCTTAGTCTTTTGATATCCCTTGGAATCCGGTCGAGTACCAACCCTGTCCAAAAATTGTCATTCTTCTTGCGATGATCCGGCCCACTGCCATTTTAATTTCTACAACACAACACCTTGTTGATGATGTCACAGACTTATGTTTGTATTCAAACCTTACTTATGTATAAATTTTTGGAATGGTTGACGCATGCACAATGTGTATTATGTTTTAGGAGAGAATACTAGCTGCTCCTGCGCATGCTCGCATGCAATGTCCGTTTGTTGCTAGGCAACTATGATGCGGTGGCCATCTTGGATAAGTGCGCATGTGCAAAGCACATGTGCAGAGTATAGCTGCATCTGAGAATACTGGCTGATCTGCGCATGCTCGGCAAAGCCTGGTCATTGGCGAGCAACTAACCCTACCGGCAGCCATTTGAATGTGTGCGCATGCGCGGACCTACATGCTTCAACACAGAGTTGTTTGTGGACAGCTGGCAAGAAGCAATATATATTTAATTATTAAACCTGAGTGCTGGTCTGCTGATTCTCTCGTGCGAACGGTATCATAAGATATATATATAATATAAACCAATGCTTTCCCAGCGAGAAACAAAGAAGCAGCACTCAAAGCAATATGTAAATACATGTTAAAGACAATACACCAGCACAGATCAAACCAACGTTTCGGTCCGAAAGGACCTTCCTCAGGGAGTACTTTCTGGAAGAAACGTTGGTTTGATCTGTGCTGGTGTATTGTCTTTAATACAATTTATTTACCATATTGCTTTGAGTGCTGCTTCTTTGTTTTCTCCGCCTGGGAAAGCATTGGATTCATATACTAGTGATTATGTAGCATGCACCTTGAATTGTGTTGTTTGCTTGGTGTGTCCAGCTGTGTTGTTTGTTTGTTCTCTCTCTCTCCTCGTTCCTCTCCCTCTCTCTCTCGTGTAACGGATCGGGGGACAACGCTTCTCCCCAGCGTGTCCCCGTCATCCCATGGTCCCACAGGCGGCTAGCTGTCGCTTTCCCTACGTCCCCCCTCTCTCTCCCTCCTCTTCTGAGCCGTTCCTCCGCGCACGGTCCGCACGCCCAGCACACGTTCAGGGCCACGCGCGCGGTTTCCCTCACTGCGCGCGCGCGCTCCGATCTCTTGTCACTCATTAGTGACACGCGCCCTTGGTCTGCCTCCGTCATCCCAGCCCTTACCGTACCTGGCTCCTCCTGCTCCCCCTTCCTTCTGCCTCTCATGGCCAGCCGCCTCCTCCATGATACACCCTCCCTGCCCAGGCACACGGCGGTGCGCGCCATAACATCCTTAACAGAAGGCGCGCTGCACCTTCTCTAGTTATCACCGTCCCCAGGCACTGGCTCCGCCCCCGTCGGTTGCCAGGCAATTACCCTGGATTACCTCCTGTCTCCTCCCCTGCTCACATGGACCTATCCCTGCAATTACCCACTCAAACCTCTGCTCTCCCCCTCTCCCCTATTGGCCCTTCTTCCATATAAACAAACCCCACTCTGTCCTCTCAGTCTTTGCTCTGCATAGCTTTCCTGTACTCCTTGTGTGGCAGTATCTATCCTAGCTCCCTTATCTGTTTCAGCTCTGGTTCCTGTCCCTGCCCCTGTTTGGATTCCCTTGGTTTGAACTTGAAATCTGCTTTGGCCTTTGACTACGCTGCCTTCTCCTGCCCTTGAACCCTGGCTGTTCGACATCACTACAGCTGCTCTCCTCTCAACCCCTGACCTGGCTCTTGGACATTACCCTCCGACCTCGTGGCAACCCGGACTCAGCAGTATAACGTTAACCCTTACTCGACCATGCCCGGCAACGCAACTTACCACACTCCGGGCACGCCCTCACTACTGTGGCGTGCTATAAACCCTTAACCCACCTCAGTACTGGGACTCGCCAGGCTGCGGCATACAGGCCTTTTTCTTTTCTCTCTCTCTCTCTCTCTCTCTCTCTCTCTATAAATTATATATATAAATATATATATATATATATATATATATATATATTGTGAAAACGGCTTACTCCGGGGCTCCGTCTGTTTGTCCGGGACTGTTTAGAACACGGTCTTTTAGGGTAGGTTTCAATGATGATGCGTCACGTACGTTCCTTTAAACAAGGCTGTTGCCTTGGTTTATTCAGTCCCATGCACTGAATGACTGCCACGTGCATACACAGTAAAACAGATCAAAACAAAAGCTGCTCACCTGAGCAATAACTTAACTTAGATACCCCTGACTCAGGCCAGTGGAAGGTACTGATATTCCCCACTACAGGATCTCGAGTTCCTGCTGTAAGCCCTACGAAGCGCTTTGCTTTCCTCTTCTCAGCAAGCGTTTGTCTCTTGCTGGTTTGCATTCGCGTTTTGCAGGGCTTCATTCGTACTGTTGCTTGGTTTGCATTCGCCTGTTGCTGGTTTGCCTTCGGCCTGTTGCTGGTTTGCATTAATCTCTTGCTGGGCATTAGCAGCTGTTTGCTGGGCTGCATTCGTCTGCTGCTGGTTTGCATTTGTTTCTTGCTGGGCTATTAACAGCGTTCTGGGTTTCATTCGCGTCTTTCTGGGCAGACGACATTGCGTACCAGCGCACCCACACGTCTTCCAACTTTGTTTGCAGAGGATGAAAACAAACTTTTTTTTTTTTTTCAAAAGTTCTTCAAACCCGCAGACCCTAGTGCTCTGCCCGCTTCCCCACCATATGTGACAACACTGCTTACTCCGGCTCCGTCGTTTGTCCGGGACTGTTTAGAACAACGGTCTTTTAGGTTAGGTTAATGATGAGGCGTCAACTGTCTGTTCCTTTTAAACAGGCTGTGCCTGGTTTATTTTCAGTCCCAGGCACTGAGACTGCCACAGTGCAGCATACACAGAAAACAGATCAAAACAAAGCTGCTCACCTGAGACATAACTTACTTAGATATCCCTGACTCAGGGTTGAAGTGGCTTTTCCACTTCCAACATCAAAACAACGTACTTTTGCAGTCTTACACAAATGAACAGAAAGATGAACCTGTTTGGGGAAAGAGGCTTCTCCCCCTCTGTAGTTCACACCTTCCAGCCTCCTGGCTCTTGGGGGAGACCAGAGCAAACAGGAAATCAGTCTTTTCATACTGATTCCTATTAGCATGACGTTTGGACAGAAATCAGGGCAGCAGACAAACTCTGTCTGATCTCTCTCACCCTCTTAGTTCCAGCGCTTTGCCAAACGTGGGATGGAGTGTAATGTATTATAAGGCTGCCTCCGCAGGCCAAACAGATAGAACCATGTCTAGTATTTCCTGGGAGCCCTAGTAACGGAATTTATTACATCCCCTGTTTTCTGTCAAAACCTATCCTCCCCCCCGCCAGACCTCGAGGGATGAAGCACCCAATGGATTATAGGGAGTGCATCTCCTTGCAAACCCGTCAGCATTGCCATGTTTGTCCCTAACCTGTGTTCCACAAAAATTTACAAAGGGTTGTTAGGCTTAGGAACCACCTGTCCTCTAGCATTCTTTTTGCCTGTTTTGACGACATCCAGGTAGGGTTGCATGAATCTGTGACACAACCGGATTTTGACCTCCCCAAGTAGGTATTTTGAGCGTCCTACAGCCCACTGTTTATTGCGAGAACACTCTTTCTCTACATGAGTAGTAATTTTTCTCCTGTGCGTTTAGTTTTTCCCTACTTAAATAAAGGTGGGGTGCTCCTCCCCTTGTAGACCCTGGGAGAGTACCTCGCCCCCAGCCCCTCGGATGCGTCGGTTTTGGCTAACGCAACTCTTTGGGAGAAGTCCGGTGTTACCAACACTGGTGGGGCACAGAGAGCTTCTTTCAGCTTCTAAAGGCCTGTTCGGTTTCGGGGGACCACTTTACCATTAGCGGTCCTCTTGCTTTTGTGAGGATCATTAGTGGGGTTGCCTAGTTGTGCAAAATTGGGAATAACCGCTTCTATAGTAACCCATTAAACCCCCCAAAAGTTCCTTACTTGTTATTTTTGTAACTAGGCCTTGGCCCATTTTGTATCGCCTCCCCTTTGAGTGTTTCGGGTTTGAGTAAACCTCTGCCTAATAGAAATATCCCAGATCTTGGCCTCCCTCCAGACCAATAGTGGCATAGGCGGGGTTAGCAGTTAGTCCAGCATACCGTACTGCGTCAGCACAGCTTGGACCTTTGGAAGTGTGGATTGGCCAATCTCACTATGGATTAACACATACCCATCATCCGGTATGCGCAGGCATACCGAGCTGTGGTTTTAAAATTTTATATCCATCCTTCTTTGGAATGTGGCGGGGCTCCATGGTTAAGCCAAAAGGCAAAAACACCTTATATGAGAGGCCCGTCTGTGGTTGATAAGGCTTCTTTTCGTTGCCCTTTCTGTGAGGGGAACCTGCCAGTACCCTTTTGTTAGGTCTGGGTTGTGAGCATCTCGGGGCTTTGCCCAGTCTCTCTACAGTTCTCTACCTGGGTCATAGGTAAGTATCAAATTTTACACCGTACCGCGTTTTATTTTTTCCGGTAGTCATTACAAAACCCCTTGTTGTAACCATCTGGCTTTGGGACTAGAAAGCCTATAGGCTGTTCCACCCACTTTGATTTCCTCAATTTACACCCTAGTTTTTAGCATTTTTTTTTAAACCTCTAAACTTATAGCCTTTCTTTGGCCCTCGTGGGATTCGGTACGGTTTAAGGTTACTCGGACCCCCCCGGTTTCAGAGACTAGGTCATTTCAATTACGCTATTTCTACCTGGCCGTATAGAGAAGATTTCTTTGTTCTTCTCACTCACTAAATTTCTGAACCTCCTCGTTTCTTATGAACAGACAGGGTTTCAGCTATGCTAACCTCTGGGGTAAGTTTCCTTGATTCTCTGACGGCCTGGGGTAACTGAGGTAACAAGACTTCTCTACTTTTTCCAGGGCTTTGAGTAGGTTTATATGGTAACTTGTGCTCCAGGTTTTCCTCCTACCCCTGGCTGTCTTACCTTATAATTTACTTCTCCACTCCTTACCAGGACCTCTATGGCCCATGCCATTTAGCAAGGAATTTTACTCTCCAAACACGGTGGGAACCAGAAAAACTAAAAAAAAGTACCCTATAACCTGGAAAAAAATTCTGACCCTTTAGCACCCTTATTAAACGTATGCGCTGTGCTTCTTGAGCTTTCTCCATGTGTTTCCCTCACTATGGGTAGGACCTGCAGCAATCTGTCCTGTCATCTGGGCAACATGCTCTATTACACTTCTTGTAAGGGGTAACCGTGTGTGCCCAAGTCTCTTGGCTCTAATCCAGTAAGCCCCTTGGGTGTCTGCCATACAATAGTTCACACGGGGAGAAGCCTGTGGCATGATTGGGGAACTTCCATAATGGGCAAATCACATTTAACGGTAACAAACATCCCAGTTGTTTTTTTTCCCATCTTTTTCACCGCCCGCCCGTAACATCTCTTTAAGGTTTTTTTGAAACCTTTCCACGAAACCACTGTTTTGTGGAAATAACTGAGGTTCTGAGATGCTTGATTTTTAGGAGTTTACATAGCTCTTTTTTACTTGGACAGAAATGGTGTTCCCTGGTCAGATTAGAATCTGTTTAGGAATCCCGACCCGGGCAAACAGAACTACTACCTCTTTTGCTATTTTTTAGCTGAGGTGCTACGTAGGGGTAACTGCCCTCCGGATATCGGGTGGCATATCTAATATTAACACAATATATGCTGATGTCCCCTAGCAGACTTTATTAGGGGTCCTACTAGATCCATAGCAAATCCGGCAAATGGTATACCTCTATTATGGGAAGGGTACCAATGGTCTGCGGTACGCCTTGAACGTGGCGGTGATCTGACATCTGGGCATGAGGAAACAATAATTCGTAATTTCTGCCATAACCCAGGCCAATAGAAGCTTCGGAGCACCTTTTCTTTTGTCTTTTCCACCACCCCTCAGGTGCCCCCCAATGGATGATAAATGTGCTAGGTGTAAAATACTACGTTACGGCATGTCCGTGGTACAAGCAATTGTTTTATTGTAACGATTTCCTTTTAATCACAACCCGATATACTAGTCTGTTCTCTACCTCGTCAGGAGGGGTAAGCAAGTGACCTATCGGTCTGTCCATTGAGTACTATTCTGGTCCGTATTTTCCCTTGCTATACCATCGACCCATTTACCACCCGCCACGCTAATGTGGTTCCCTCCCCACTTGGCCTTCTTAAATTCTCCCAGGGACTGACCTCTAGGTCAGCGAGGGTCTTATCCTCTTCTGGGGTGGTAATGTCTGCTCACATCTTGATTTGGGGTATTCCCTTACCAAAGTAGTGATGGGGAAGGGAATTTTACAAGCCTTCCTCCGTTTCCCCCTTCTTATTTGGGCCCCTCTTCAACCTCCATTTCTGAAAAAGGTAAGGATTTGTTTCTTTTTTCTAATACTTCTTATGGTCCGCTATTTAACTTGGGCGTATTCTGGCGGGGACCACATTTTTAGAAATGGGGAAAGTCGGTCCCTATTAACCATCATGTGCCTTTTGGTACATACCCACCTTGAATCTAAAGAACCAAACTCTGTTTCAAAAAAAACATCAACAGTGGAATATTCATGATTATCCCCATGTATCCAACAAATTGCCCACTCTTTGTGACAAAACTGTTTTCCGTTTCCCTGTTTCTTCTTTCTTTCTTAATGGGCAGATGTATTCGGACACTAGTTGTGCCAGCTCCCAGAGTCAAGAAGTGCCCGAACCCTCTTACCATTAACCTTTACAAATGCACACAGATGGTATTCAAGGGGTCCTCTTGGCTAGGGCCCATACATTGGGCCCAAACGCGAATAAGGTTTCCACCTGTTGCATTGCATGGCTCATCATCACTTAGTGGGCAGTTGTTTTGCTGTTGGCCCTCTCATGACAATTTACACATTTTAAGGTACATAGTCTGTGTCCCATTAGAGCCTTTTTTCCCGGCTCCCATGTTGGTCTATTGCCCTTAGTGTGGCGAACCACTGTTGCTGGTGCTGCGTGAAGTGGTCGCCGCTCTTCGTGCCCCTTAACCAAACCCCCGGTACCTTTTATATCTTCTCTGGAAGATTCCTTGAACCTCGGGTAGTGGGGTTGCTCCACGACTTGGGTTTCGGGTGCTTCTTCTGCTGCTTGTACCTTTCTACGAGGCCACAAGCTCATCCGATTGTGGGGGTCACTCCGACTGCCCAACGGCGTAAGCAGAGGGAAGTTTTCCTCAGTAAGAACTGGTCCATTAACCAACCGTTCCAACGTGTGGCTGGCTGCGTTGATCTCGGGTTGTAGCCACTTCCGGGTGAGGTGGATGAGGTCATACATTCTGGCTTCGGGTGGCTTTATATCCATCGTGAGGGACCCAGCGTTAAACCTTTGTGTCGCGAACAGCCGTGGTTCGCCGAGGGCGGGCGCGGATCGCTCGAACTTCATTTTTGCAAGCTAGCTTTCTCGGCTGCTCTAGGATCAAAGTAAGCCTTCTGTGGTTTCCGCCGCTTAGGAAGGGTGACAATTAGACCAGCCCACTCAGCTTCTGCCATCCCTCTCTCTGTCTTGCCGTGCTTTCAAACTGAGTAAGATCAGCTGCCACATCATCCGATGATCCCATCTTCTGAAGTTATTCTTGCCCTTGTCATTTCGGAACTGGGCTGCCGCTGCCACTGGAAGGTTACTGATTAGTCCCCCTCCAGGATCTCGAGTTTCCTTCTGTCAGCCCTGAGCGAACCGCTGTTTGCTCCTCTCCTCATCAATCAAGAAAGCGGTTTGCCTCTTGCTGGTTTTGCATTTTCGCGTTTTTGGCAGGGCTTCATTCGTCTGTTGCTGGTTTGCATTCGTCCCTTTGCTGGTTTCCTTCGCCTGTTGCTGGTTTGCATTAATCTCTTGCTGTGCTATTGCAGCTGTGCGGGGCCTGCAATTCGTCTGCTGCGGGTTTGCAGCATTAGTTTCTTTCTTGCTTGGCTATTAACAGCTGTTGCTGGGGTTTCATTCGCGCTTTCCTGGCAGCGACACTTGCGTACTCAGCGCACCCACCCACGTCTTCCATCTTTTTTGCAGAGGGAAAAAACTTTTTTTTTTTTTTTTTCTTTCAAAGTTCTTCAACCCGCCATACCCCCAGTGCTCTCCCGCTTCTTCTCTCCACATAGGTGACAAACGGCTTACTTACTCCGGTCTCCTTCTTTGTCCGGGGGGACTGTTTTAGAACAACGGTCCCTTTTAAGGGTAGGTTAAATGATGAGGCGTCACGTACTGTTCCTTTAACAGGTTTCCTGGTTTATTATTCCCAGGCACTGGACTGCCACAGTGCATACAAACGAAAACATATCATAACAAAAGCTGCTCCCTTGAGGCAATAACTTAACTTAGATATCCCTGACTCAGGGTTGGAAGTGGCTTTTCCACTTCCAACATCAAAACACGGTACTTTGGCAGTCTACACAAATGAAACAGAAATTGTAACCTGTTTGGGGAGAGGCTTCTCCCCTCTGTAGTTCACAGCCTTCCAGCCTCCTGGCTCTTGTTGGGGAGCCAGAGCAAAACAGTGAAATCAGTCTTTCCATACCTGTTTCCTAATTAGCATGGACAGGTGACATAAATCAAGGCATCAGAACAACTCTGGTCTGGAATCTCTCATCCCTCAGTTCCACGCTTGCCAACCTGTTGGATTTGAGTGGTATGTATTATAAAGGCGGCACTCCACGGCCAAACAGGAATGAAATGTCTAGTATCCTGGGAGCCCTATATACGGAATCTATTACCATCGTCCAGCCCCGGGTTTCTGTCACAATATATATATATATAATATATTATCTATTATATATTAAAGTTCTATATACAGTACAACACACACACCCACCCACACACCAACACACACACACACACACCCCCACCACCAAAGCACACAACACACACACACACACACATCACCCCCCACACACACACACACCCATTTAGGTCCGGTTGATCATTGGTACAGATAATTCAAGTTATAGTTAAATAAGGAATATGGGCTTAAAGTGCAAGTCTATCAGCTTTAATATGAGGTTTTAAAAAAAAGTTTCCCCCCCCCCCACATCCATATTGGATGACTGGTTTTAGGAATTACGTCTCTGTAGCCCCCTCCTTTTCAAGGACCAAAAGTAATTGGACAATTGACTCAAAGCTGTTTCATGCAGGTGTGGGCTATTCCTTGTTATTGTCATTATCAATTAAGCAGGTAAGGTCCTATTGGAGTATTTATTCCCGGTGTGGCATGCGAATTTGGAAGCTGTTGCTGTTAACCCACAACATGCGGTCAAAGGAGCTCTCATGCAAGTGAAAACCGGACATCCTTAGCTGCGCCTATAGTGCCGTCTATGGCGACCGACGTGGGTTGATGTCCACTTGTCGCTACAGGCGAAAGTTTTATTTCTTTGGGCGCGGCAAGCGCGTGTCTCCTGACATTTGATTTGGTTCAAGGCTGTCACATGACGGCGACCGCCCTTGAAAAATCAAATTATTCTTCGGCTACCAGTTTTCGCGACGGCGACGTTCTTCCGTCGCATTTCCCATCACGCTTACTTAAGCGCACGCGGCTCGTCATTTTTCGGGTGCCGTCCGCGCGGCACTATAAGCAACCGGGCCTTAGGCGGCAAAAAAAAAGAAAATACATCAGAGATAGGCAGGAACATTAGAGTGGCCCAATCAACAGTTTGGTACATTCTGAGAAAAAAAAGAAACAAAAAGAACTGTGGATCTCTGCCATCACAACATGCCTGGGATGTCCACGGAAGACAACATTGGTGAATATCGTAGGAATCCTAATCCATGGTAAAGGAACACTCTCCCAGGAGACAGGCATATCATTATCCAATTCTACATAAAGAGAAGACTTCCTAGAAGCAAATACGAGGGTTCACCACAAGGTGCAAACCATTCTAGCCCTCAAGATAGAAAGGCCAGATTAAGAAACTTTGCCAAGCATATCTAAAAAAAAAGCCAGCCCCGTTTCTGGAAACCGCATTCTTTTGGACAGATGCAAACTAAACGATCAAACACTGTACCAATGATGGGAAAAAAAAGTATGAGAAGGCTTGGAACAGCTCATTATCCCAATCCGAATCATACCACATCATCTGTAACAACACGGGGGAGGCAGTGTGATGGCTGGCATGCATGGCTTAACAATGTCACTATGTCACTAGTGTTTTATTGATATGTGACAGAAGCAGCCGCGGAATGCATTCTGATGTAAGAGGGATATATTGTCTGCTCAGATTCAGCCAAATTCTGCGAAGTTGATTGACAGCGCTTCACTTTCAGATGGACATGACCCAAAACATACTGGCGAAAGAACCCGGAGTTTTTTTAAGGCAAAGATTGGGAATATTCTGCAATGGCCGAGTCAAATCACCTGATCGCAAACAAACCGATCGAGCATCCATTTTCACTTGCTGAAGAAAAACTTAAGGCAGAAAGAACCCACGACAAACAACAACTTAAGACAGCTGCAGTAACGGCCTGGCAAAGAGCATCACCCAGGAGGAAACCCAGCGTTTGGTGTGTCATGGCTTTCGCCGACTTCAAAGCATTTCATTGCCTGCAAATGGTCTCCGACAAGTATTAAAAATTATTTATTTTATTTATGATTGTGTTAATGTTAATTTGTTCCAATTACATTTGAGCCCCTGCAATAAGGGGACTGTGTATGCAAAATGGTTTGCAATTCCTAAACGTTTAATACGCTATTTTTGGTCACACAAAAAACCCTTGAATTAAGCTGAAAGTCTGCACTTCTATTGCATCTCGGGTTGTTTTCATTTCAAAATCCATGCGGTGGCGAACAGGCCAAAATTATGAAAATTGTGTTCAGGTCCAATTTATTTCCGACCTAACTGTAATGTTAGCCCCTTGCCCCAATCACTAAAGTGAACTACTACCCGTCACTGACGTACCTGTTTGGCAACCGACGGCCTTAGCATCTGCCACTGGTAGCCTGGGGTTTATCTCTTGTTTCGCCTCGTGCAGCGCCTCCACTCCACCTGCAGGGATCCCAACTAGCGGGATAAGCCAAACCTCATAAGAACCACCAATACCAATAGTAATCACATACGCATGGGTATACAATAACGGGTTTTTACTGAACATAGAACACGGCAACCTTTACCACACAGTATATACACGCAACAACGCAATACAATACAACCGTTGATTTGTCCCCAAACTACATAGGGTGGCTTGCACCATATCCCTGATGTCCTTCCCCAATTCAATGGCCCACCCACGTGTAGGGAGTAGCGCAACCCCCTGTTGGCTGTTTTGTCCATTTTACCTCCCCCTGTAACAGAATAACCCAAGGGATCCGTCTGATCCACTTGTCCTGGGCGTCCGCATCCACCTCTTCGTGAAGTGATCTCCGCTGGAGGGTCTCACCTTAAGAGTCTCCATCGTGGGTTGTCCTTGTCCCAGACCACAAGTCCCCACGCTGCGTCCTGTACGCTGGTGCCTAACACTACAAGGCTATGTGAAATTCCCCTATCTGGGGAGATCTTCCTCCTTTTTAACAGCCACATGCTGTACGTGGTTGGTGCCTAACTGGGGGCCTGAGGGGTAATCAGGCCTATCTGGAGGCCACGACACCCCAGACACTACCTTCCCCTTCTCCACCTGGCTCCACTCACAACACCACCGCTCCTTCGCGCCAACTGTGTCAAGATCCGCCTCAGAGAATCCCCGGGAAACCTTCTGATAGTCGCAGCCCGCCCCAGCTAAAACCGGCACCATAGTTTCCCTTCCCCCCTCCCCGCCCCGCGCCCACATCGGAGGTACGTTTGGTGGCAAGGTTACCCTGGCTACACACACACACATATTATATATATATATATATTAATATATATATTAGTGTTGGGCAGTGCTACCAATGGGTTATGGGTTTAATAGTTCTCATCAATTCGCTCATGGCGATTCCTGAAAGTTAAACAGTGAAGCCAGCAAAGCTAAGCCAGAGATGGTTCTTATCAAATAACAGGAGAGGAGATACTGTTTCCTCCTTTTTTCTGCAGAGCATCAACAGATACGTGTTTCATTCCCCTTTTGGCAGTGAAAAATATTAAATATAATACTGATAAAGCAAGAACTCGGCCACACAAACCTTAGGGGGATGGGATGTCCGCTGTCATAAACTTTATGGATAGTACCACTGGTTAAGAGTTGTAAAAGATGGCAGTTTCCTGGTACTAAACGTGCTGTCTATTATTTAGAACCACCATTAGTAGCCGGCAAGGTGGTGTACTAAGTGCAAGAAGGAAGGGATGATTATGAAGAGAACGAGATAAAAGCAGACAACCGTCTACCGTCCATAAAGGCTGAGGTCATGTGTTACAGCTGCTCTCGCCAGCCCCCTGGCCAGATGGCTTTCTTACAGACATAAGTTACCTGTAATTATAAGTAAATGCGCTTTGTAAGTCGTTTGTTTAGAAGTTGGTAACTGAATTTGCTTACAAATTGCACACCAGAACAACCTATGAGCCTCACAAGATGCTTGTGTGTCATGTTTCACGTACGTAGAGCCGGTTTCCAAGGCTCAGTAGCGCGCGCTTCTAGTTTGGTGTGGACCTTTCCCAAACCTAATTTTCCTTTTCCTGCAAGTCTTGCTAAGAATCACACTCACAGGATAAAAATGGTAAAAAGGCAACTTGTGATTATATCACCACCATCCGGTTCTGTACTGCGGAATTGCGTCTCTGTGGGCTCCTTCAGTACTGCCAGTAGAAATCACCGCTCACCGGATTCCTGGGGTGCAGTTTGCCGTCCAAGAACTCAGCTCTCCACTCCGAATGACCGCCGTATAGATCCCACGCTGGATCCCTCAGCCCTTTGAGAAAGTCGCCCAGCGGTGACGAAACGCGTCAGGGACTCTGATAGCGCGATTACGTCACTACGACGCTGCGCACGCGCATGAGGCCACATCCAGCGTGGGATCTATACGGCGGCCATTCGGAGTGGAGAGCTGAGTTCTTGGACGGCAATCTGACGGCAAACTGCACCCCAGGAATCCGGTGAGCGGTGATTTCTACTGGCAGTCCTGAAGGAGCCCACATAGACGCAATTCTGCAGCACAGAACCGGATGGTGGTGATATAATCACAAATTGCCCTTTTACCATTTTATTCCTGTGAGTGTGATTCTTCCCCCCCCCCCCTCCCTTTTTTCATAATAAATACACAGTGTTTATGCTATGGGGCTGCGCTCTCTCTCTTTTTCTGTTTGTAGATATCCTGGATGTGGTTTATCCCATGTGAGAGCAGCCGGAGACCCCCTTGTCAGCATCATTTACCTCCATTCATGGATAAACATTTAAAGGACGGTTGGACTTTATTTATTCTCTTTTATGCACATTTGCACCCCTATTTTTTCATCCAAGTTGTTTGTGTTTCACCATATAGTTTATAGATATATTATGCATTTTTATTGCACTCTTTATTTTTAATTATATCACATTTATTGTACTTTTTGCACTATATACACAAATTTCATTCACTATAGTCAACAAATAGGTATTACACTTGCAGTCCTACACTGCCGCTACAATTTTTTTTTTTAATATATATATATATATATATATATATATATATATATATCTATGATATATATATATCTCATATATTGCCCGAAGTTATTTTCCACTTCAAGATTGTCATGGTGCCAGGAAACCAAGGCAGCTAGGGATTTGAAGCAGGTGCCCTGGCACAAAAATGCTTCACTAATTTATTATAATCTGTATTAACAATGGGGAAGGCTTGGTGCAGCTGTAACCTTTAGTCCGGCTTTATGTCTGTCTGATTTCATAATAAAAGATGCCATGCAGATTTGCTGTGTTCATACAATTTCAATCTTAGCCGCTACATAACAATCTCTTAGGAAGTACTGTATGAATATGGCCATTTTTTTTCTTAAATACCTTCTGTCATTCTACTTTTTATCATATACCTTGTTTTGTGGGTGTAGAATGGGAATACTGATATTTTAGTTCAGTCCAATTACATTAAATTGCACTTAAAGACTAGAGCAGCATTAAAATCACTTGGATACATTCAATCTTTGTCCATGGTATGATTATTAGAAACACTTTGAGTAAGTGCTTGTTTCTGATTGTTACTGAACCTCAACTGAATTACATGTTTACAAAAAAGTAAAGATTGACCCATCCCATGGAGGAGGATCAGACAGTGGATTTGATTGTACTGAATCACTATCTTATTTTTTTTAGTTGCATGAGCATAGCGCTTAATAATGCAACAGTCCTATATATAGACATGGTCCATAACCTGCAGTGTGAGCAACACAGACTGGTTTCAATATTCTATAGATCTCCCTATCCCAGGCTCACTGATCTCATTAACAAGCCCCTCCTTTATCATCTGAAAAAATAAAAACACTTATTCCATTCCGGATGTAAGTAGCCGGATATGTGGATAACTGGATTTACTGTGCTACCTTTTCTATTCGGGTAATCGTCAGGCTTTTACTTCCCTCTTCCCTTAACCCATATTAACTGCCAGTTGCAAACACGTTAAAACCAAGGACTGATTCTGAGAACTAAACAAGGGATTCAGCTATAGGTCAATGTAGCTGGCTATGGAGCTATATATACTTATGACATTTGCATCTTCTTGATATACATATTGTTTCCTTTCTGTAAGGGCTCTAGTTCTTCACAGAGGTAAAGTTTGCCAAGACTGGTGGAAGAAAATAGATTCAGGGAGACGACTCAAAAAAAGAAATAACTTGATGTTTTCACTATAAAAGGTGAAATGTGCAACGCTCTGTCAGGGTTTCATACACCTCCTTAATAACTGAATAAAAGTGGTAATAAATACTGGTGCTGTAATTAACTCATTTATTTGAGAAGTCAATATACTGTAGCAGCCCAAATCCTCAATTTTTCTAATATCACCTATAGTTTTCAGTTGATGGACACTACCATTTGTTAGGCTTTAATTATTTTCTATTTTCAAGCATAATATACCTTAGAATAGTAATTTACTGTAGCTCAGTGGTCCATATCATCTATCAAAGCTACAGTAGAGGCAACGTTTATTCTAACATTTGCCGTAAACTAGCCGGGTTACATTCTGGGTATGTGCTGGGTATGTGCTGGGTATGTTCTGGGCTAGTTTGAGGCACGTTTAAGGTATTTCTGCATTGACTAACGACCCATAGGATTAACACAGCAGGGATCCCTGGCAGTCCAATTCAGTTTGAATGGGACTGCCAGGGACCCCCGCTGTTAATCTGATAGGCCATTAATCAATGCAGAAATGCTGGGGCTAGTTAAAGGAAAGTTTAAGGCATGTATTCAGAATGTACCTGGGTGTACCTGGGTCTTTTGGGGAATTGCCACTGTTTTTTGTTAGAATAATCGCTGCCTCTACTGTATAGGGTAATGTGTTAATTATTTCTCATAATTATAGACTAAAAGATAATATATTTGCAGGGGCATAGCTAGGGACTGTACGGTACATAACTAATGCACTACTACCATTGTTTAATATCTAACTTTTTATTATATATATAGACATACATACTAAAAATTTAGTTTATATATAAAATCATCTTCAGCCCTTGTCGATCCCCCTCTGGGTGACGACCTCCTAAATGATCTTCCAGGTATTGTAGTTGCAAGCCTCTTCTCCCCATGTCTCCAACAAATTTCCTGCTTTCATCTTCCAATCCGCGGGCCTCCATCTTAGTCTTTTGATATCCCTTGGAATCCGGTCGAGTACCAACCCTGTCCAAAAATTGTCATGTCTTCTTGCGAGATGTCCGGCCCACTGCCATTTTAATTTCTACACCCTTGTGATGATGTCACAGACTTATGTTTGTATTCAAACCTTACTTATGTATAAATTTTGGAATGGTTGACGCATGCACAATGTGTATTATGTTTAGGAGAGAATACTAGCTGCTCCTGCGCATGCTCGCATGCAATGTCCGGTTGTTGCTAGGCAACTATGATGCGGTGGCCATCTTGGATAAGTGCGCATGTGCAGAAGCACATGTGCAGAGTATAGCTGCATCTGAGAATACTGGCTGATCTTGCGCATGCTCGGCAAAGCCTGGTCATTGGCGAGCAACTAACCCTAATGCGGCAGCCATTTTGAATGTGTGCGCATGCGCGGACCTACATGCTTCAACACAGAGTTGTTGTGGACAGCTGGCAAGAAGCAATATATATTTAATTATTAAACCTGAGTGCTGTCTGCTGATTCTCGTGCGAACGGTATCATAAGATATATATATATATATAAACCAATGCTTTCCCAGGCGAGAAAACAAAGAAGCAGCACTCAAAGCAATATGGTAAATACATTGTATTAAAGACAATACACCAGCACAGATCAAACCAACGTTTCGGTCCAGAAAGGACCTTCCTCAGGGAGTACTTTCTGGAAAGAAACGTTGGTTTGATCTGTGCTGGTGTATTGTCTTTAATACAATTTATTTACCATATTGCTTTGAGTGCTGCTTCTTTGTTTTCTCGCCTGGGAAAGCATTGGATCATATACTATTGATTATGTAGCATGCACCTTGAATTGTGTTGTTTGCTTGGTGTGCCAGCTGTGTTGTTTGTTTGTTCTCTCTCTCTCTCGTTCTCTCTCCCTCTCTCTGTGTAACGGATCGGGGGACACGCTCTTCCCAGCGTGTCCCCGTCATCCCAGGTCCCACGGCGGCTAGCTGTCCGCTTCCCTACGTCCCCACTCTCTCTCCTCCTCTCTGAGCCGTTCCTCCGCGGCACGGTCCGCACGCCCAGGCACACGTTCAGGGCACGCGCGCGGTTCCCTCACTGAGCGCGCGCGCTCCCGATCTCTTGTCACTCATTGAGTGACACGCGCCCCTTGGCGTGCCTCCGTCATCCCAGCCCTTACCGTACCTGGCTCCTCCGCTCCCCCTTCCCTTCTGCCTCTCATGCCGAGCGCCTCCTCCATGATACACCCTCCACGCCCAGGCACACGGCGGTGCGCGCGCATAACATCCTTACAGAAGGCGCGCGCACCTGCTCTAGTTATCAGCCGTCCCCAGGCACTGGCTCCGCCCCCCGTCGGTTGCAGGCAATTACCCTGGATTACCTCCCTGTCTCCTCCCCTGCTCACATGGACCTATCCCTGCAATTACCCACTCAAACCTCTGCTCCACCCCTCTCCCCTATTGGCCCTTCTTCCTATATAACCCCACTCTGTCCTCTCAGTCTTTGCTCTGCATAGCTTTCCTGTAGCTCCTGTGTGTGCAGTATCTATGCCTAGCTCCCTTATCTGTTTCAGCTCTGGTTCCTGTCCCTGCCCCTGTTTGGATTCCCTTGGTTTGAACTTGAAATCTGCTTTGGACTTTGACTACGCTGCCTTCTCCTGCCCTTGAACCCTGGCTTTCGGACATCACTACGCTGCTCTCTCCAACCCCTGAACTCTGGCTCTTGGACATTACCCTCCGACCTCTGGCACCCGGACTCAGCAAGTATAACGTTAACCCTTACTCACCAGGCCCGGCAACGCAACTTACCACACTCCGGGCACGCCCTCACTACTGTGCGTGCTATACCCTTACCCACCTCAGTACTGGGGACTCGCCAGGTCTGCGGGCATACAGGCCTTTTCTTTTTCTCTCTCTCTCTCTCTCTCTCTCTCTCTCTATAAATATATATATATATATATTCTATTGTTACAAACGGCTTCCTCCGGGGCTCCGTCGTTTGTCCGGGACTGTTTAGAACACGGTCTTTTAGGGTAGGTTACAATGATAGCTCACGTACTGTTCCTTTAAACTAGTGCTTGTGCCTGTTTTTTTTTTTTGGGTTTTGGGAGGGGTTTTTTGTTTTTTTTTTTTTTTTTTTTTTTTTTTTTTTTTTTCTTTTTTTGGGGGAGGGGTTTTTGGGGGGGGGGTTTGTTTTTTTTAGGGGGGGGGGGGGGTTTTTTATTTTTTTTTAACTTTTTTTTTGTTTTTTTTTTTACATTTTTTTACTTTTTTTTTTTTTGTTTTTTGAATTTTTTTTTTTAGAGGAAGAGAGGGTTTTTATCTCTTTATTTTTTTCTTTTTTTTTTTTTTTATCTTTTTTTGGGGGGGGGGGGGGGGGGGGGGTTTTGTTTTTGTTTTTTTTTTTTTTTCTCTTCCCTCTCCCCCCCCCTTTTTTTTTTTTTTTTTCCGTCCTTTTATTTTTTATCTTCCTTCCCCCGGCCCTTCTGCCACCGAGTGCATACAACAGAAAACAGATCAAAACAAAAGCTGCTCACCTGACATAACTTAACTTAGATATCCCTGACTCAGGCCATGGAAGGTTACTGATAGTCCCCCCTCAGGATCTCGATTTCCTGCTGTAAGCCCTGAGCGAACCGCTGTTGCTCCTCTCTCAGCAAGCTGTTTTCTTCTCTTGCTGGTTGTGCATTCGCGTTTTGCAGGGCTTCATTCTTCGCTGTTGCTGGTTTGCATTCGCCTGTTGCTGGTTTGCATTCGCCTGTTGCTTGGTTGCATTAATCTCTTGCTGGGCTATTAGCAGCTTTTGCTGGGGCTGCATTCGTCTGCTGCTGGTTTGCATTAGTTTCTGCTGGGCTATTAACAGCTGTTGCTGGGTTTCATTCGCGTTCTTTCTGGGCAGCGACATTGCGTACCAGCGCCACCCACCACGTCTTTCCATCTTTTTGCAGAGGATGAAAAAAACTTTTTTTTTTTTTTCAAGGTTCTTCAACCCGCAGACCCCCTAGTGCTCTGCCCGCATTCTCCACCTAATGTGACAAACGGCTTACTCCGGGGCTCCGTCGTTTGTCCGGGACTGTTTAGAACACGGTCTTTTAGGGTAGGTTAAATGATGAGGCGTCACGTACTGTTCCTTTAAACAGGCTATGCCTGGTTTATTCAGTCCCAGGCACTGAGACTGCCACAGTGCATACAACAGAAAACAGATCAAAAACAAAAGCTGCTCACCTGAGCAATAACTTAACTTAGATATCCCTGACTCAGGGTTGGAAGTGGCTTTTCCACTTCCAACATCAAAACACGGTACTTTTGCAGTCTTACACAAATGAACAGAAAGATTGAACCTGTTTGGGGAAGAGGCTTCTCCCCTCTGTAGTTCAGCAGCCTTCCAGCCTCCTGGCTCTTGTGGGGAGAGCAGAGCAAACAGGAAATCAGTCTTTCATACCTGATTCCTAATTAGCATGACAGGTGACAGAAATCAGGCAGCAGACAAACTCTGGTCTGGATCTCTCATCCCTCAGTTCCAGCGCTTGCCAAACTGTGGGATGGAGTGTATGTATTATAAGGCTGCACTCCCAGGCCAAACAGGATAGAAACTGTCTAGTATCCTGGGAGCCCTATATACGGAATTTATTACCATCCCCTGGTTTCTGTCCACAATATATATTATATATATATATTAAATATAATATATACATCACACACACCCACACACACCACACACACACACACACACACACCACACACACACACACACACACACACACACACACACACACACACACACACCCACACACACCCAGTTAGTCCGGGAATAATTGGACAGATAAATTACAATTCAAGTTGAGTTTTATAATTAATTTGGCTTAAAGTGCAGTCTATCAGCTTTAATATGAGGGTATTCACATCCATATTGGAGGAAGGGTTTAGGAATTACATCTCTGTAGCCCCTTCCTTTTCAAGGGACCAAAAGTAATTGGACAATTGACTCAAAAGCTGTTTCATGGACAGGTGTGGGCTATTCCTTCGTTATTTCATTATCAATTAAGCAGGTAAAAGGTCTGGAGTTGATTCCAGGTGTGGCATGCGAATTTGGAAGCTGTTGCTGTGAACCCACAACATGCGGTCAAAGGAGCTCTCAATGCAAGTGAAACAGGACATCCTTAGGCTGCGCCTATAGTGCCGTCTATGGCGACACGACGGGTGATGTCACTTGTCGCTACAGGCGAAAGTTATATTTCTTTGGGCGGCGGCAGCGCGTGTCTCCTGACATTTGATTGGTTCAAGGGCTGTCACATGACGCGACAGCCCTTGAAAAATCAAATTATTCCGGCTACCAGTTTTCGCGACGGCGACGTTGCTCCGTCGCATTGTCGCCATCACGCTTACTATAAGCGCACGCGGCAGCGTCAGTTTTCGGGTGCCGTCGCGCGGCACTATAAGCACGGCCTTAGGCGGCAAAAAAAAAGAAAATACATCAGAGATAGCAGGAACATTAGGAGTGGCCCAATCAACAGTTTGGTACATTCTGAGAAAAAAAAGAACGAACTGGTGAGCTCTGCATCACAAAAAGGCCTGGATGTCCACGGAAGACAACAGTGGTGAATGATCGTAGGATCCTATCCATGGTAAAGAACACTCTCCAGGAGACAGGCATATCATTATCCAAGTCTACCATAAAGAGAAGACTTCACGAGAGCAAATACAGAGGGTTCACCACAAGGTGCAAACCATTCATAAGCCTCAAGAATAGAAAGGCCAGATTAGACTTTGCCAAGCAATATCTAAAAAAAAGCCAGCCCAGTTCTGGAACAGCATTCTTTGGACAGATGAAACTACGATCAACCTGTACCAGAATGATGGGAAGAAAAAAGTATGGAGAAGGCTTGGAACAGCTCATGATCCGAAGCATACCACATCATCTGTAAAACACGGGGGAGGCAGTGTGATGGCATGGGCATGCATGGCTTACAATGGCACTAGGTCACTAGTGTTTATTGATGATGTGACAGAAGCAGCCGGATGCATTCTGAAGTGTATAGGGATATATTGTCTGCTCAGATTCAGCCAAATTCTGCGAAGTTGATTGGACAGCGCTTCACTTTACAGATGGACAATGACCCAAAACATACTGCGAAAGCAACCCAGGAGTTTTTTTAAGGCAAAGAAGTGGAATATTCTGCAATGGCCGAGTCAATCACCTGATCTCAACCCGATCGAGCATCCATTTCACTTGCTGAAGAGAAAACTTAAGGCAGAAAGACCCACGAACAAACAACAACTGAAGACAGCTGCAGTAAAGGCCTGGCAAAGCATCACAAAGGAGGAAACCCAGCGTTTGGTGATGTCATGCTTTCCCGACTTCAAGCAGTCATTGCCTGCAATGGATTCTCGACAAAGTATTAAAAATTATTATTTTATTTATGATTGTGTTAATTTGTCCAATTACATTTGAGCCCCTGAAATAAGGGGACTGTGTATGAAAATGGTTGCAATTCCTAAACGTTTAATACGCTATTTTTGTTCAACCCCTTGAATTAAAGCTGAAAGTCTGCACTTCTATTGCATCTCGGTTGTTTCATTTCAAATCCAGTGCGGTGGCGTACAGAGCCAAAATTATGAAAATTGTGTCAGTGTCCAATTATTTCCGGACCTAACTGTATGTGTAGCCCCTTTCCCCCATCACTAAAGGAACTACCGGTACTGACGTTACCTGTTTGGCAACCAGAAGGCCTGAGCCTCTGCCACTGGGAGCCTGGGGTTATCTCTTGTTCGCCTCGGTGCAGCGCCTCCACCTGCGAGGGATCCCAACGTAGCGGGATAAGCCCCTCAGGAACCAATACCAATAGTAATCACACGCATGGGTATACAATAACGGGTTTTACTGAACATAGAACACGGCAACCTGTACCACACAGTATATATCACACGCAATACAATACACCGGGTGAGTGTCCCCAAACTACATAGGGTGCTTGGCACCAATATCCCTGATGTCCTTCCCCAATTCATGGCCCACCCAAAAGTGTAGGGAGTAGCGCTACCCCTGTGGACTGTTGGTGCAATTTTACCTCCCCGGGTACACGAATAACCCAAGGGATCCGTCTGATCCAACGATGTCGGTCTGTCCGCATCCACCTCTTCGTGAAGTGATCTCCCGCTGGAGGGTCTCACCTTTAAGAGTCTCCTATCGTGGGTTGTCTTGTCCCAGACCACAAGTCACCACGCGGCGTCCTGTCGCTGGTGCCTAACACTAACAAGGCTACTGTGGAAATGTCCCTATCTGGGGAGTTTCCTTTTAACAGCCACATGCTGTACGTGGTTGGGGCCTAACTGGGGCCTGAGGGGTAATCTAGGCCTAGTCTGGGAGCCACAGACACCCAGACACTACCTTCCCCTTCTGCCACCTGGCTCCAACTCACACCACACGCTCCTTCGCGCCAAACTGTGTCAAGATCCCCTCAGAGAATCCGGGAAACCCTTCTGATAGCCGCAGCCCGCCCGCAGCGCTACCGGCAGCCATAGTTGCCTCCCCCCTCCCCGCGCCCACATCGGAGGTAAGGGGGGGGGCAAGGGGACCTGGCTACACACACACACATATATATATATATATATATATTAATATATATATTAGTGTTGGAAGTGCTACCAATGGGTTATGGGGTTAATAGTTCTCATCAATTTCGCTCATGGGATTCCTGAAAGTTAAGACAGTGAAGCCAAGCAAAGCTAAGCCAGAGATGTTCTTATCAAATAACAGGAAGAGGAAGATAACTGTTTCAGCCTTTTTCTGCCAGAGAATCACAGCAACGTGTTTCAGTCCCCTTTGGCAGTGAAAATATATTAAAATATAATGACTGATAAAGCAAGAACTCGGCCACACAAACACTTAGGGGATGGGATGTCAGCTGTCATAAACTTGTAGGGATAGTACAACTGGTTAAGAGTGTAAAAGATGCCAGTTTCTGTACTAACGTGCTTGTCTATGATTTAGACAACCATTAGTAGCAGGCAAGTGTGTACTAAGATGCAAGAAGGAAGGGATGATTATGAAGAGACGAGATGAAAGCAGGACAACCGTCTACCGTCCATAAACAGGCTGAGACATGTGTTACAGCTGCTCTCTGCCAGCCCCTGCCAGATGCTTTATTACAAGACAGTAGTTACCTGTAATTATAAGTAAATGACCCTTTGTAATTCGTTTGTTTAGAAGTTGGTAACTGAATTTGTCTTACAATTGCACACCAGAAAAACATATGAGCCTCAAAAGATGCTTGTGTGCATGTTTCACGTACGTAGAGCCGGTTCCAAGGCTCAGTAGCGCGCTCTAGTTTGTGTGACCTTTTCCAAAACTAATTTTCCTGCAAGTCTTGCTATCTTAGATGAGCCAGCAATTTTTCCTGCTACATTTAACATTGCTACTACTTAATCCATGAAAAACAGGAACTTATTCAGCTTACAATGGAGCTTTTCTGTGCCCACCATGTGTGCCTATCATGCCTTTGTACATGTATTAAGCAAGGTCCCAGTAAATGCTGCAGGAACAAGAACCGCCTCTCAATGGGGCCGGGCCCTCTATCTGCTTTGGTGCGCAAT
The DNA here is from genome assembly GCA_036426205.1 of Ascaphus truei. NCBI lineage: Eukaryota > Metazoa > Chordata > Amphibia > Anura > Ascaphidae > Ascaphus > Ascaphus truei. The sequence continues at coordinate 144,810,515 of CM071569.1, read as the reverse complement.
TTGCCGCCGCGTTGCTCGACAGATTTTTCTGAAGACAAGAAAAAACTGGCGATGGAGCACTGGCCACAACTGGCAACGGGGCGCTGGCCACAACTGGCGACGGAGCGCTGGCCACGCCACCTCGGCGGTTCAGCCAATGAGGGCGAACCAGCCGGGTGACGTCATGGTCGCGCCCCCACCACGCCCCCCCCCCGTCGCAATCTCCTGTAGCTCAGCCACAGACCGGAGATCGCGGTTTACACAGCTGCACGCGCCGCCAGCCTGCCAGGAGTGCGTGCAGCAGCCGACACTGGGGCCATTGCCCAAGAAAATAATTGTTGCTGTTAAAGTTTGCCCTCTTCGCTAATCTGCCTGTTTTTCCACTAATTCACTGTGTGATCCAACCTCCACGTGGCCAAATCTCCCAAACCTCCTTTACCTGCCATTAGGCCGCGGTCCCAGTGTGCACTGTAGCCCGCGCGCCCGGCGGGGGGCAGCATGTGCACAGCGCTTCACCGCGATCTGCGGTTTGGGAGAAGACTGCAGAGTTTACGACAAGGGGCGTGGCTGGGGTTTTCCAGGGGTGTGGCCATGACCACACGCGGCTGGTTCGCCCTCATTGGCTGAACTGCCGGCGGCACCGTGGCTATCCCTCCGTCGCAACTTTTACATTCAATTTAATTGTGTTTGGGAAAAATTGTATTACAGTGCGGCTGCACCTTCCGCGTGAAGGTGTGTACTGGGCCCAGCCCCAGTGAGGGGCGTTGTTTGTACGCACAGCGCACGCGAGGACTGCGCTGTAGAAGGCACTGGGCCCGCGGCCTTACCATGCTGTGTTTGGCTTGCAAACCTCTGTAAAACATTTCTGAATGTTGTGGTGTCCTCAATTACTGATGTAAAGAAAATTGCTGCCACCTTGTGTTCAGAGAGAAACTCTATTAGAACCAATGTAGACCCTTATTCAATGCGATGTGAAGCCTGATTCGCATGTCCGGGATGCACTGAGCTGCACCCAAATGAACACAGGAAGTCTTAAAGTTACACTGTTAATAAGATTTAGCCATAAAATAGATGGCCCTAACCCTAAAACCCCCTACCCTAAAACCCTTACCCTAAGCCCCCCTACCCTAAGCATCTACCCTAAAAAAAACCCTACCCTAAGCCCCCTTACCCTAAGCCCCCCTACCCTAAGCATCTACCCTAAAAAAAACCCTACCCTTAACCCTACCTAAATAATTTTGAAAAAGTCCTGCGAGAGGTAAGCGGATCACAGCAGAGCATATGCAGGGTCTAAACACCAAGTGATAAAAGTCCTTTATTGCATGATCGCATCATGGTAGCGGGTAAGTAAACTCTTACGCGTTTCAGGCGTCTGCCCTTTATCAAAAGGCAGACGCCTGAAACGCGTAGAGAGTTTTACTACCCGCTACCATGATTCGATCATGCAATAAAGGACTTTTATTCACTTTGGTGTTTAACCCCTGCATATGCTCTGCTGTGCTCCGCTTACCTCTCGCAGGACTTTTTCATTTGTCTACTACCAGCGTGACGCACGCCAAAGGAACAGCCTACACCTCATAACTGTGAGTACCCCAGTCCACTCACCTGCGCTCTGGGGCTTATGTTCCTTGTACCCATATACTTCCTAGGGGGACATTAAACTGTTCTTAGGTAATCAGACATTTATCACTGATTTTACCGGTAGATACAGGTCCCGCCCGCTACAGAGAGGAAGGGGTTAACTTTATGGAACACACGGTATACATGTCTTAGTAAACGGCTTTTCCAATTTGCTATTCTTATGATATATGATATATACCTACATCTACTTCTACAAGGAATACCTTATAGCTGAGCACGGTACTGGGGAATTTTTTCCCTATCTATCACCTACTAATAATTTTGTTTTAATATTGTAGGTTCCTGGTAGACCTCATGCTATAGTAGCACCTAATAAACTGCCAGCTAAGAGATTTAAAATGGGAACAGAAAGTACAAATCAGCCCAGGGCCCTGGCTACTAGTACAGGTAGTACTTATGAAACAAAAATTGCAAATGTGGAGAATTGCTAATTGTGACAGGGTGAATAAACGTCACCAGCCATATACCTGACAAACCTATGTTTAGGGTTGCAGTGCAGCAGTGACGAGGTTAAGTTTTAGTTGAGGGCTGCTTAATTAGTCAGATCCCATCTGCCTCATTAGGAAGCTTTATAAACCACAGGCTGCACACACATGCAGTCTGTCTGATCAAGAGGGAGTACTGAAATGCTGAAGGAAGATTACTGCTCAAAGGTCTCTCTTCTAAGTACATGTTTGATGAACTGTCTGTTTTGTTTTTGTACGCTGAAGAGAAGCTATTTTTGTTTTTGTATGCTGAAGAGAAGCTATTTTGTTTTTGCGTGCTGTATTTTTAAAGGCTCAATAAATAAGCCTTATCAAGAGAACCCGCGTGTGGTTGCATGTACCCTGCAACACTAATATTAGAATATTATTGAGAATGTTAATGAAACGGTCAGTTCTAGGGAAAATCCAAGCCCATTATCGCCACCACCACTGCCACTAGAGCCAGCTGCTGCTCTGCATGTTACTGCTGCCAAGTCCACTATTGAATCATCCGCAAAAGGCACATCCTTGTCACATTCAAAAACATTCATGAATGCTGAACAAGCTCTGGCATTAATAGCACAAGTCTCTGAAGAGCTGTTAAAGATGCAGCAGAGGGAGAGTCACAGGGACTTGGTGACTGATGAGCAGGGGGTGGACTTGATGCTGAATCATCCATTCAAATATCACTTGTTATGAATGAGGAGGATTTGTCTGATGAGAATGTTGCTGAAGTTGTGGAACACTGTGATTTAAGAGGTGGTGGCACAGGTGGCACTGATGGTAGTGGGGGTGATGAATACTGTGATAATGTTTCAGATACAAGTGATGATACTGTGATCATTGTTAAAGATTATAAAAATACAGATTCAACCACAAGTAAAGTGACAACTCGAAGCATTAATAACAACCCTGTATATTCATTATTTAATAGCCATAACCAAAGATCATCATGAACGTCACATACATTGCTGTTACTTTCCTCCTCATCAGCAGCACGGAGGCTGTCATTGCGTGCCTGCTGTCATATCAGTGGCTTATTGTTCATCTCCTGCATCCGCCACCACATCAACCACCACCATTCCCATCATCATCGTTATCATCATTATTATCTTACTGGCAAAACCAAAACTTGCAAATATGGATCATATTACTTCTATTTTATTTTGACCATCTGGTGGGGGCCCAAACAAGCCAACACAAACTGCCAGGCATGCAGTTCTACACCCATCCCTGACATCTGTGTCAGAATTGCCAACAGGTAATGCAGGTGGCCAGCCACCAATTACGTAACATCCAGGTTGGCACGGGTGGGAGGGCCCAATGACATACTCATTTTAGTTTGCTCACAATAATTATTAACATGTGAACACTAAGGTAGCACTCTTTGCCAGTATACATCAAGTTCCGTTATCCTACTGTAAAAATGCGGTATTATTGCCCCCACCAAAAAAAATATTATTATTTTTATAGTGCAATACATCATCAATGTTCCACTGCTAAAAATAACGGTAATACATTTTTTTTAGAGGATCCGTTAAAAAAATAGTCCTAATTCCGCATTTTTAGTTATCATGCCATACTTCACTTTTATATTTATTGGAACATGATTGATGGCAGAAATACCGCACTTTTTTATCACCTACTCCAGGCTTGTGCCTTGCTCTCCCCTCTCTCTACCCCTCTCTCTCTATTAACCCCTTAGTTGACCAAGTGGTAAACTGGTCATTAGTGTTTTTTGTTTTTTTTTCACAAATCTTTTTATTAGGTTCATTTTCAGCATACAGGCGATCAGCTTAGACTTATTTTGTTACAGTAATATTGTATCACCCATTTTTTTACATACAATGTTTACAATGTTTTTCAAACACAAATCACATCTATTTTAACTTTGAACTCTAACTTAGGTTCCTTTTCAGCATATGGGCGATCAGTTTTGACTTTTCCAGTTACCATCACAATATGCCACCCATATTTTATACACAATGTTTACAGTATTTATCAAACTCAAATCATATCTATTTTAACTTTGAACTCTAACGCAACTTGCCGTGTTGGTATTTCCACTCCTTTTCTTCTTTCCGTCCCCTATCTAGTCCTTTTATCCCATACTGTCCTTTGTCATCATATCTCTGTCCTCTAGGAACCAATCCCACCTCTGACAAAAGTCCCCCATTGTTCTGTTCCTATCTATGCATGTCTCCCGTCTACCTATTGTCATTAGTTTGTATAGAGTGTCATGTAGTTGTTCCATTGAGGGCTGTTGTGTTTGTATCCAGTTTATCATAATGGTCTTTCTTGCGGCTAATAGTATAACCTCTGTGGGTCTAGTTACTGATCTGCTGATTTGTTTACCCTCTGTCCAATTCTCTATGTTCGCGAATATCATAGGTATTGGGTCCTTTACCCATGAGATCTTTAGTTTTGTTTTCATGTATTCTAACACTTGGTCCCAGTATCTGGATATATGTATGCAGGTCCAGAGGCAGTGTTTAAGGTCCGCTTTAGGTGTCTTGCATTTGGGGCAGAACGTGGTGTCCTCTGTCCTAGTCTTTATCTGTCTTATGAATGCTATGTAGGCCCTATGTGTTATTTTATATTGCATTTCCCTCCATGTCTCTGATGGTATGATCTTGTGTACCCTGTGGATACCTTGTATTAGTTGATCCATGCTTTGTATTTCTGGGAAGTCTTTTTGCCATGCCCTGAGTGTGTTGGCATATGTGGTCCCCATAACCTGATCCCTTATAATATTGTATAGTTCTGATAGTTTGCTTTTTTCCTGCTCTTTCGAGTTAAAGTATTCATCTTTTCTGTTGTTTTTTAGTACTGTTGTTTTGTGGTTTGTCAATTTTTTGCAAAAGCTAATTAGCTGTGTGTCTGAAAAGGCGTGCATTAAATTTTGGGGAATGTCCCATTTTTGTGCAAACTCTTGGAATGTCATGTATTCCTGTTTGTCTGTGTGGATCACATGTTCTAGGCACGTGATGCCTTTTTTTTTCCAGACTTGGAATGATGGTTGGGTATACCCTGGTATAAATTTGGGTTTGTCTTGGATTGGTGTATATCTTGAGATTGTGTAGGAGAGTTTAAATTGTTTTCTCATTTCAAGTTGTCCAATTAGATTTGGGTTGCTTCTATTTAGACTTGCCTGGTAGTAAGGAGGTTGTACTCTTTGATAAAGTCCCATGTCGGGTGAAACGCGAGTGTTCTTACCTGTGATGTCTTGCATGTTTTTCTAATAAAGCTGATTTTATACTACAGAAGCTTGGTTTAGTACAAGGGAGTAGTGGCCATCACTTTTCTACTTTTTTGGCATTTATCCTGGATGGAGCACACAGGGGTATCATATTTTGAAGCCGTTTTTTTTACCAGTACCCAGCGGAAGCGGTATCCATTCGATCTACGCGCCGGAGCGCTTTGCATGCTGGGTCCCCAGCCAGAGTGCAGCCGTCCATCACCTGGATACGGCGTCTTTGTCATTAGCACAGACCGGCTGAGGAGTTGGTGAGGATACCAGACGGCAGAGCAGAAGCGGCATCCATCAGGACCTTGCGCCGGAGCGCCCTGCTTACTGGTTTTCAGCCGGAGTGTAGCCGATCATTATTACAGATACGGCGTTCTCTTCACCCTCACGGACCGGCTGACGGGTTGGCTAGGACACCGAATGGGTAAGGGCAGCAGCTTGTGGCATTATTCTGAGCTTACAAGTGGCGTGCCTGCGGTCATGTCACTATGTACCTCTAGCTCTTGATCTGCATCTTAGCCCCCGTTTCGGCAGTTAGTCCCTATATGCTACCCTTTATTTACTTCTTATTACTTTATTATACCTGCATTGAGACCCCTTCTCTTTTTGGACTTTGGCAGTGGTTGTTAGCAGTTCTAATTACCTACACATGGTGGTTATAGCATCGGATTACCGGAGTTCACTCTCCACCCTTTCTTAAATTTTTTCCTGACCGTTTTCCACGTTGTTATGGTGTCTTTGATTAGAATATTATTTCTTTGGGTTACTGGGATGTCTCTCCATTTTGTGTATATTAGCTCTCTCAGGGAGGTCTCTGGTGAGAACTCTTTTTTTAGTTCTAGGGAGGGGTAATGGTTAGTGTCTTTTATCCAGTCTACTACATGTCTCATTATACTTGCTATATTATAGTTCCTGATATTCGGTAGGTTGATGCCTCCCATTTCTTTTGGTAACTGTAATTTTTTTAGAGCTATTCTGCTTCTCTTATTTCCCCACAAGAATGTTGCTCTGTTTACTTCAGTTATGTCCACATGTTTGAGGAGCATGGGAAGAGTCTGCATGGGATATAGAAATCTGGCAAACGATATCATTTTGATCGCGCGCGAGTGATAAGGGTAGTGCCGTCCAGTTTTTTAGTTCTTGCACTATTTTTTTTATGATTGGTTTAAGTTATTAACTGGTCATTAGTTAATAATAACTTTATTTCATATAGCACTATTCTCCCAATGGAACTAAAAGTGCTTCACAATTACAAAAGGATTTTTTACAAACACAATCTAGTTGCCCCATGGGCAATGCCTTAGTAGCCACCAAGGTAGCCAAAGGGGTAGGTAGTGTATTTTCTTTGGTATATTAATCCACTTGATGCCTGTGGCATACCTTGGTAGCCACAGGCATCAAAGTGTTAATGTTATTTCTACTATAGGGCTCTGTAATAATAAATATTACTGAAGCCTATGATAGAAATATTAATAGTGCAATGGCAATGCGGTAATAAACGCGTTATTAATGGTTGTGCTAATTCCTACATCGTGAATTGGGGTAAAATATCGCACCAGGTAAATTATTTCTAACATTTTGAAGACTTCCATCATAAAATTGCGGTAATAAGATGTGCTTTGGTTTTTTGCAGAGTGCTAAATTAACTTGATATATCCGGGGCATTGAGTGTTTTATCTGTGGGATTCAATACAATGTCCACTCCACTGCCAATAGTCTTAGTAGCATTGAGTGACTGACTGAATGAATTGAGTAATTCAGTAAGGACAACAACAATTAAAACATCTCGTCAGAGAGGCTGACTGTCTGAGATAAAGTAAACGTAACTACGTTTTGCGACTGCATAATCAGTCATCACAGACTGACTTGCCACGGAGTCTGTCAGTGGCTTGTGTATTGTTATGCATCCCTCCCACCGCCACAACATCTACCACCACCAGTTCCACACCACACCACCACCACCACAATCATTATCTTATTGCCAAAACGGGCAAATATGGCATCATGAATGAATGATATTAGTAGCTGATGTCAGACTCCTATATAATATGATTTCAACAAGAAAAAAATATATACTACTGACCCCCAAACATTATTGGAGAGCGAGTGGTCATTAATACTCGCAGCCAGGTCATATAATTCTTCTTCATAATTAATGATAACGTAAAATCATGTTTTTCTGCATGACTTACAATCTAACATAGATTGAACTTGTTGGGTTTTCTCTTCTTCTTTGGTTTTTAACATAATCAATGACTAATAGTACTACTACAAGTTATAGTTATTAAATATGTCTATGATTGAATGCCATTAAATGCAATTAGACATATTGCATTTAATTTGAAACCGGGTATTTTTTAAATATTAATTTAATAGAACAAAAAATAAATAAAACTGAGGAGTGTAAGCTCAGTAACAGCAACATAGCAGAACAGCACAAACAGCAGTGTTAAAACCATGTCAGAGTAAGAGGCCATGTAGGAAGCAGCCGAAACAAATAGAAGGAGAATATGTTTGTTGGAGATGAGAATAATATGAAGGGATTGTGCAACATCCAACAAACCATCATGAAAAATCGCTAATCGTGCACCACAACACAACCCCAAACTTTAAAAATGGACAACCAGTGTTAGTAGCTAATACACATCTGTGTCATGGTGACTGTCAAATAATTCTGTGTTCTGTATAGTAGACCCCAACAGTAAAAGGACGAGGTCAAGGAATAAGAGTAAGAAAAAGTAGGCCTGAGGAATTGAATTGGGATTGAGCTAATTGCTTTCAAGGTGTGGTGGAGAGGACAAAGGATCTCTATCGCCACGTACTTGAAAAGTCACAACTACTGGGACAGAATCATCAGCTTGCATTGTGGTTGACCAACTCTCTTACAAAAAAGCAGAATTCCTCAGGGTGGTTCAGCCTCACATGCTTGCCGATGGCCTGTGTCCTCAAGTGCCTCCCCCCTATTAACAACGTGCCCACAGCGCACACATTGCAGCCTCACACCATGCCAAGAAAACGGATACAATGCTTATTTTGTGGCACTGGACCCTGTCCCACTCTAAAGCCTACTTGTCTCTCTCCCTCACTCTCTGGCCTCGTTGTCTCTGGGGTGGTGAATGTGGGAAAGGAGGTTTCACAGGTGGGGAGATGGGTGGAGAAGTAAGAGAGTCACTTCTCAGAGCAGGGGTAGATCCTGTAGCCTGCCTGGGCCTTGTGTCCAATCAAGGAGAAGGAGTGGGTGACCGCCTCCTTCTCTGGGTGGTGGCTCTTACACGATGATCCAGAGCAGGATCATCACGTCAGGAGACATGTAAGGATGCACAGGTCTGCTGATGCTGCCTCTCCCAGATGTCATAGTGGTTGGTTCGCATGTGTACTGCAGACCACTTGTCTCCAGGTATCCTCCATTTCTGCCCCTACACACTGCTGCACCGCAAAGCACGCAATGTACCACCACTTAGTCACTCACCAAGCTATGGTGGGGCAATTGGAAGTATTCCCAAATCATGGAGATGGCTCCACTGGGCTGATGACTATCACCCTATGATGCCTGCAAGCCTAGCTAGCCTGCAAGCCCATGAAGGCCAATATGGTCACTATCACCATGACCTCTTCAAGAGACACGTCTGCATTTCTCTATCTCACCTTCTCCAGGTCTCTATTCGCTAAGTTCATCAGAAGAGCCACCATCAACACTACCATCACTGTCACCCTCTCCAACTTTGACTGACGCACTGGGCTTACAACAGTTGCAACCTCCTCACTGCTTGAAGAGCTCCCTGCTACCCTACCCACGCCTCTTGCCTGTGGTTCCACCTCAAACTCCCACATCCCCTCCTGATAACGCTTCCTGTGACCAAGCTAAAGCAGCAAGAGCAGCAGTAGAGGTGCTGGGCGTAGAAGGCGAAGATGGTGCAGCTGAAACCAGATCCCGGGACACTGATTCAAAACCCATCATGACGGACCACAACAGGATAGAACTGGGCCCTGCTCTAGCAACCCCAACACCAGCCTAACCTGTTGGGCCTGGGCACAGGAATTATCAGTCTCTGTCAGTATAAAGGACGAATCACCTGAGTTCAATGACAAAGGAAATGGCTGCAAGCAAAAGTGGCCCTGACAAAAACTCATTCTCCAACAAATAAGCAATACCCTACCAATCCTCCATCCTACCTGCTTCCTCTAAGACAGAGCTACTTCCCAGCACAACCTGTTCCTCTGACACAGACTGAACAGCCGTAGGAGCAGCAGGTACCTGAGGCATGCTCTCAACCGGGGTTGCAGCAGCCACCGTACTACGCTACTCCTATGGCTGATACCAGAGGGAAAATCCACTAGTACGCTGATCGTTGCCGTTGCTCTTCCCGCCCTCACTGCCAACTGAGCCTTATGAGGAACAATTACTCCTCAGTCTCAGAGGAGGGGTCAGGTCAGAGCCCATCCTGCCCTGGCAGCCACCACTCATAATAAAAAATAAAACATTTAAAACAAAATATAAATAAACAAAATCAACCCCTCTCTTTAATTTCTTGACATTGTTGTTATCTTTCTCTTATATCTGTTATATCTCTACTACTAAATTATTTTTCGTTAATCTCTTTCTTTCTCTCCGTTACCCATCACACCCAGTCCCACTTCTCCCTTCCCTCACCAGAAAGTGTCACAACCAAGCAGGACGTGGGAGTGGAAATATAAATGCTTTAGTTTTCCGTCTCCACGTAATTCACGGAACAGATTCCGGTGGATTTTGGCCACGGATGCCGCAGAAGCCGCCATACCGGAGCCTGCCTGTGCATTCCGCTAGGATTCAAGAGGACATCACCCGACTCCGGATTTCATTGTATAGATTGGATTCTGTCACATTTGCCTATCTCTAGTCATCAGCTCCTGCAGCAAACTGACCCTTACAGTGCCTTGTATCCATAGCAGAAATTGTGATTAAGGAATACCTGCATGTGGACCATATACTGTAGTAATATCTGGCACTCACCTGAGCTGTCATCAGCAAGATTCTCTACGTCTCTTAGTTTGGAATCCATCTTCGCTGTGATCCTAATGTGAATTGACCTAAAAACATAATAAAGGAAAAACTGAACAAACCATCAACGTATTGCAATGTTAATATAATATTTATATGCAGAATGAATAACAGGCCATGGGGCGTTGCTTTCATCATATACAGTATCTCTAGTACTTCAATTAATTATTTTACTAAATAGTTGGAAGAGATTTCTTCCCACTTATTGTAGATCTAGTTTCTAACAAGTTATTTTCACAGCTCATGGAAGTTATTTAAACAAAGTTTTCTATCTGCAAAACCAAACCATTGGTTTAAAAAAAAAAAAAAAAAAAAAACAGCACCAGATTAAAACACAACAAGATCTCACTTCTTTCTTTTTTTTAGCAGAATTTTCTTGGATAATTTTGAGATATTTTCAGGAGACTTTGATCATCACCATTTATTTTACTTTTATTTCAAATGTTAAAATATGTATATATAACCAGTGAGATAAAGCTATAAGACATGGCACAGGCTAAGTTTATGTCCCGTGATAAAATTACTTCTGCTCACATACTTTGAAGATCTCTGGGTAAAAGTGAAAACATAGCTATGTAATGAGAATGGAATTCTTGATCAGACCATATGATTTCTTCACATCTTAATTACATTACAATAGGTAGGCCCTTTTTCCATGAATGTGCTCTTTATACTGTGAGTAAGGCAGCTCTGTGAATACCAACAACGTTTTATTACTGCCAAACAAAATTCCATGTACACTGTGTGTGCTGGTTTTTGATTTCCTAATTAGCCAATAGTGTTTATAGTTTTTGTGCTCTGATTCCACTGATGCATCTGTGGAAAAGCAAGTTCAAGCTGCCGTTAAAAAAAAAAAAGTTAATTTTCCACCCCATTCAATACAGATGCAGCAGTCATAATTTTACGAAATCACGTGGTTTATACCTCGGAATACCCATGTCATGGCGCTGGATTACAATTCATTCATTTCATTGCATATAATTGCACACAATCCATAACATTCAAACAAAGCAACAGCGATAAACGCGCGTGCCTGGGGTGATTGGCTGCATTCATGCCGCGTGGAATACAGCAACGCACACGAAAACGGCGCCGTGATGCCTTAAAATAACGGCCGCTGCATCTGTATGTGCAATAATCTGCACACTGACAAGTGATTCGCTAAGTTGCCAATCGATCCGTTCTCCTGTAATCGATCGCTGAAGATTTGGCTCGGGGGTTCTTTATATCACTGTTAGGGCTGCACAAGATTACCCAAGATGCAAAGTTCTGTGTGGAAGATCATGTGACCAGGCAGGTACTAGATACAGTTGGTGCACTGCTAGAGAGAGGGCAAAAGGTGCCAGAGCCTGTCTCAGAAGAGGAAGGGGATGTGACTTTGTAAATGGTTGCTATAGAAATGCAACAAATATTTTCTCATAGTACAGAACTGATTTATTAACAAAAACACACATGTAGGATATTGCTTGAACTGCAGCTATAAGATACAGTACTAACGAGTGTTCTTGTTTAGTCATTATAACTATTACAATCAAAATAGATGAAGATTGGTAAGATTCATAAACCTGTCAAGGAAAATAAAACCAAAAGCAACTGACAGGCTTTTATAAACTGGCAAACATTTTGGTGAGACTGTTTTTAGAACTATAATGATTGTGTGTGCGACCTATGACAGACTGCCGAGAATTGAGAAGATGGAAAGAGACTGTGGCCTGTACGTAAGGTATAGGCCAGAAAGAGTGCCCACCCAAGGGGAGAGATTAGGAAGCACGGAAGGGTGGAGGACACTTATTTTAAAGCACCAATCAGAATTGCAGGACATAGGGAAATATACTAGGTTTTCTTCCAACTAATGTTTTTAAGTAACAGAAAGAATACGCTGCATGTTTTTCGTGTCGGCTATCGTGGCCTATTTTTTATGAGCGGAACCACCGTCCCACAAATATAGTTTTCATTCTAGTGTTTATGTATTTCCTTGGAGCGATTCTGCTGTTTGGAACTGTTCTCTTAAAGGAGCAATCCATGCAATATTCTACATGTGGTTTTTTTTTATTTTTTATTTTTTAAATAAATCAGTTCTGTAGTATTAGATAATACTTACTACATTCTTTTTCTTTTTATTCAACTCTTAAGGCCATTTTCAATGTGTTTTAATATACTGAGCATCCTTTGATTTCTATATCAAGTTTTAACCCATTTCTCCAGCAGTGTAAGATCTTTGCAACACTTTCCTATTTGTGATCATGTTGCCAATATTCCCAGCAGATAGAGCTGTAAACTGAAACAATAGATAATGTTACCTCAGTAATATAAGGATACATTGTAGCTGCTGAGTTACACTGAATGAAGGATTGATTTAAACTGAAAGGCAGCCATTTAGTGAACAAAGGGAAGCAGGGTCTTTGCTGAACAATGACGGGAGAACGAATCGAACAGCAGCTTAGCTCATTAGTTTTTAATAAAGGTAACCAAAACCTATATATATATATAATATATGTTATATTATATATTTTTTTTTAAAGTGCCGCTTGGATTGCCATTTACTAATTGTTACCATGTAGAATGCACCCACACATGAAATCCAGCACAGCAATATTATTTTGTCGGCAGTTTTTCGTCTGGACCAATGTGGACCAATATATCCACCTGACAATCCTTCTTCACTTGAAAATGTTGATAAATCACAACATAATAACATCCAGACTTGGAATTCTCATTATCAATACAGTAGAGGGGAGAGATTGTAACAAGAAGAGGGCGTTCCTGATAGAAATTATTCCGTTTATAGAATATCCTTGTAGAACAGTTAGAAGAGATAAAAAAAAAAAACGTATACAGGCAGTCCTCGGTTATCCAACACAATGCGTTACTCAAAATGGCGTTGGATAGCGAAACGTTGTAAAGCGAAACACGTTTTCCCATAGGAACACTGTTTAAATGAAAGGTTCCGTTCCTGAAGGCATTTTTAATGCTAAAATACACAAAATATTTTATGCAGACAATAAGATATGCAGCATACACATACTTATATATTATATTATATATATATATATATATATATATATATAAATAGATATAATAATATATATCTATATAAATATATTATATAGTATAAATAACTATATGATTCAAAATATATAATATATTATTAGTATAATATGTATAGTATATATATTATATACACCACAACAACTTTGGCAATAGCGTCGTAAGAGTGTTGGATAAGCCGTTTTGGCGTTGTAAAAATGAACATAGGTATGCATTGCATAGTGTTGGATAAGCCATTCGTTGTAAAACGAGGACTGCCTGTAGTACTCATTTGTTAAGGAAAAATAACCATACATTTTCATCCAGCAGAAAATGGGCAATCTATTATAATCATGCAGTCTCAATAAGCGACATATAGTCAAGTAACTATAATGCGAATGCACTAGGCCAGGTAGCACCGCTGTCATTTATTTTATTTGTTTATTGATTTTAGATATTGTTAGTAACTTTGCTACAGTACTACAATAGTATTTTACAAAAAGATGTGTGATGATACCCCAAATGCCCTTTTGCTATATAAGAAGTACAGAGGCTTTCTGACAATACACCTGTAATTGTCAATGTAGGCATATGTAAATTATTTACAGTATTCTCCTTGCAAGTTGGGAGTGGTTATTGGAATAGTTAAGGAGGACTTACCACATGGCCAAATTATAACAGGATTGTATTGTATGTCTTTATTTATATAGCGCCATTAATGTACATAGCGCTTCACAGTGGGAATACACGTGGTAATCAAATAAATAACAGATAGTATAAGTAACAGGTCATGGGAATAAGTGCTACAGGCATAAAAGTAACATTAAGGAAGAGGAGTCCCTGCTCCGAGGAGCTTACAGTCTAATTGGTAGGTAGGGAGAACATACAGAGACAGGAGGAGGGAGTTCAGGATATCTTACATGCTGTTTCCTTTATTCTTTGCCTCTTAGGGTCATAAAAATCCACACTGTTTGATTTACCATAAAACGAATCTGACTACCAATCATCTGCAAATATACGCCACTTGAATAACAAGTTACTTTTATTTGCAGTAGCCACAAGCAAACACTAAATATTGTTGCTGCATTTCTAGATGCATTGTCCAGAAGTTTCCTTTCCTTCTTGTTTCACCTCCAATATGTATTTTTCTTACACAAAGTAAGAAGTTAAGACATTTCTTACAAATGCCCATAGATTGGTTACAGTGTAAACAGAAAAGCATAGTACAAGGGTACGTTATATTTGGAAACCTTAACTTGGATGTGTTTTGAATAGATGGACTCCCTCCCTTCCTCCAGCTTGTCATAACGTATATAAAAAACACACTATTAACACTGCATGTGTATCTAGCACTTTAATGGCTTGTGTTTGTGCTTGCGATTTTATTGTATCTACTGTTAAATGCTCTACCTATGTTCTGCATACCTTCTACGTGCAATGTAGGAGTGACATGTTAGAAAAATAAATAATAATAGTATTAAGAATTGTACTATGTGCTGTAACACTTACACAGGTTATGAAACTATCTAACTGACCTACTGTACAACAAGCACATTTCCCTGTTAACGTTGAGTCTCACCTGCTTTCCTGAGATCTATGGACAGCTTAAAGACGGCTTAACTGCAGAGTACAAACGATGCTAAGGGTCCAGCAATACCCATTGTGTGGATGTAATAGAATCGGCAGCTCTGGGATAGATATTCCTATCTAATTACATCAGTGTGCGTCAATTAAAAAATATTTGCAACAAAAAAAAAAACTGTCCTTGAATGAGATGAGAGTTAAATTACTAGAAACAAAAGGAAAAGTACAATGTGTTCATAAATTAGGTTATTTATTTAAGCATGAGAGCACATTTCTTTGTGTCCCAGGTCATGTTCCTACTGAAAATGAATGTTAGGAAGTGGATTTTAGAGTGTAGATATGCAGAAGTGCTGTAAGAGTAATAATAATAATAACTATTTCATATAGTGCTTTTCTCCCTGTAACACTGTACAGTATATGCAGCACACTCACTGCCCCCCCCCCCCCAGGGTAGCCGACAGGGGGGGAGTGCCAGGACAACTGTCCCAGGCCAGGCAGCTGCAGGAGGCCTGGCCGGCTGGTGCTGGAGTTAGGACGGCCAGCGGTTGGGTCCAGCATTCGTGTCCGGCTGCTGGGGCCCAGCTCTCGCTCTACTTCCGTGCAGCGGGCCTGGCCTCCGCTGTAAGCCCCACCCCCACATCAGACATTGGGCTCAACGTCTGGATCTGCCCAGCACCGGAGGCCTCCCCCCAAAGTAAGGGGAGGGGCGGGGGTGTTTGGGAATGTGTGTTAGGCTGAGTTCATGGTGTGGGCGACCGCGTGGGGCAAGAACAGATTGCCTTAAGGCATTGATCATGCCCATATACCACATGGGTGGGGAAGGAGGGGGCACGCGTTGCACATGAAATCAGTCGAAACGAATTTCTTGGCACAACACACAGGTCACGTGAGCGGTTCGCCCAATGAGGGCAAACCAGCTCCGTGACGCCCCCAGGGCCCGTCCACCATAAACAGGGAAAGCACCCGCTTCATGCGGGTGACTTCATAGCCTCCGCACGCCTCTGCGCGGGCAAAGGTACCATGGCCCAGGCCTTATTGTGTTGGAGACACGGTGATTGAGAGGTGGGCGAGAGGTGGGAGCGTGAGAGGGACAGAGATGTGGGAGCATGAGAGGGACAGGGAGGTGGGAGCGTGAGAGGGACAGAGATGTGGGAGCATGAGAGGGATCAAGATTGGGAGCATGGGCGGGACAGAGAGGATGGGAGCATGAGAGGACAATAGGTGGGGAGCATGTATGAGCGGTGGACAGAGAGGGAGCAGAGAGGGTGACAGAGGAGCATGAGGTGACAGAGAGGTGGGCATGGCGGGAACAGAGAGGTTGGGTGTGGGACGAAGTGTCATGAGAGGGACAGGTAGTTGGGGAGCATGATAGGGCAGAGAGGTGGGAGCATACAGGACAGAGAGTGGGGGCATGAGCGGGACAGAGAGGTGGGGGCATGAGCGGGAAACAGAGAGGTGGGAGCATGAGCGGACAAGAGGTGGGAGCATGAGAGGGACAGAGAGGTGGGAGCATGAGCTGGACAGAGAGGTGGGAGCATGAGCGGACAGAGAGGTGGGAGCATGAGAGGGACAGAGAGGTGGGAGCATGAGAGGGAACAGAGAGGTGGGAGCATGAGCGGGACAGAGAGTGGGAGCATACAGACAGAGAGGTGGGGCATGAGCGACAGAGAGGTGGGGGCTGAGCGGGACAGAGTGTGGGACTGGAGGACAGGGTGGGAGCAGGGACAGAGAGGTGGGAGCATGAGCGGGACAGAGAGGTGGGAGCATGAGAGGTACAGAGAGGTGGGAGCATGAGATGCAAGAGGTGGGAGCATGACGGACGAGGTGGGAGCTGAGCGGACAGAGAGGTGGGAGCATGAGCGGACGAAGAGGTGGGAGCATGAGAGGGACAGAGAGGTGGGAGCATGAGAAGGACAGAGAGGTGGGAGCATGAGGGAGCAGAGGAGGGGGAGCATGAGCAGGACAGGAGGTGGGGGCAGAGGGACGGAGGTGGGAGCGTGCTGAGGAGACAGGGAGGTGGTTGTCGCAGAATGGACAAGACGTGGGGCATGAGCGGGACAGAGAGTTGGAGCATGCCGGGACAGAGATGTGGGAGCATGAGAAGGGAGGGCGGAGCGCGAAGGGAGAGGCTGGAGCATGAAGCGGGACATAGAGGTGGGGAGCATGAGAGCTGAAGAGAGTGGGGGCATGGCTGGGACAGAGAGGTGGGGGCAAGAGGGACGAGGTGGAGCACAGAGGGACAGAGAGGTGGGAGCATATGAGGGGGCAAAGCTGGAGAGAGGTGGGACGCATAGACGGACAGAGAGGTGGGGGCATGAGCGGGACGAGAGGTGGAGCGTGAGCAGGACAAGATGGTGGAGCATGAGAGGGACAGGAGGTGGGACGTGAGAGGACAGGGAGGTGGGACATGAGATGGGACAGAGAGGTGGGGCTGAGCGACAGAGAGGTGGGACATGAGCGGGACAGAGAGGTGGGAGCATGAGCGGGACAGAGAGGTAGGGAGCGTGAGCGGGACAGAGAGGTGGGAGCGTGAGCGGGACAGAGAGGTGGGGACAGAAGCGGGTAGGGGAGCGCGAAGAGAGGTGGGAGCGTGAGCGGGACAAGAGGTGGGAGCGCGGAGGAGAGTGGGAATACCGGGACAGGAGTGGAGCATGAGCGGACAGGAGTGAGCGTGAGCTGGAGGGGGGCAACGGAACAAGGGGTTGGGAGCGTGAGACGAGGAGGAGGGGAGTGGAGCGTGAGCGGGACAGAGAGGTGGGAGCGTGAGCGGGACAAAGTGTTAGGGATCAGAGAGCTATGAGCGGGACAGAGAGGTGGGAGCATGAACGGACAAGGTGGGGTGAGCAACTGACGGGACGAGGGTGGGCGCATGAGAGGACATAGAGGTGG
Organism: Ascaphus truei; assembly: GCA_036426205.1. Classification (NCBI taxonomy): domain Eukaryota; kingdom Metazoa; phylum Chordata; class Amphibia; order Anura; family Ascaphidae; genus Ascaphus; species Ascaphus truei. The sequence goes on along the minus strand of CM071569.1, from coordinate 144,792,646 downwards.
GAGCATGAGCGGGACAGAATTGACATGAGGTAGAGGAGGAGCAGATAGCGGGACAGAGAGGATGGGAGCATTAGCGGGACAGAGAGTTCTGAGGCACTGAGCGGGACCAGATTGTAGTGGGGGTATGACAAGACAGAGGTGGGAGCGTGAGGCGGGACAATGAGAGGTGGGAGCGATGACGGGACAGAGAGAGGTGGGATGACGTGAAACGGTAGATGAGGTGAGAGGTGTGGGGCATGAGCGGAGAGGTGAGGTAGGCGGCAAGGGTTGGGAGCATTGAGCGGGACAGGAGGTGGGAGCGATGAGCGGGACGAGGCATGGCGGGACAGAGTGGAGGATGAGCGGGCAGAGGTGGGGGGAACAGATCATGACAGGTGGGGACATGAGCGGGAACGGAGGGTGGGAGCGATGAGCGGACAAGAGGTGGGAGCGTGAGCAGGGACAGAGAGTGGGACGTTAGAGACGAGAGGTTGGGGCAATCGGAAGAGAGGTGAGAGCGAGACATGGGAGCGTGGGCTGAGCGGAGGTGACAGAGAGGCTGGAGCAGGGAGGGATGACGGAAGAGGGAAAGATACGGGGATGAGGTGGGAGCATGAGCTGACAGAGAGTGGGAGCATGAGTAACAAGAAGGTGAAGGAGCAGAGGTGGAGAGAGGACAGAAAGGTGGGAGCATGATCGGGCACAGAGAGATGTGGGAGCCATGAGCGGACGAGAAGCTTGGCGAGCATGAGCGGGACACAGAGAGGTGTGGTTATTAGAAGAACAGGAGGTGGGAGCATAGTGCCTATCTGCCTTGTGTGTTAGTTCCTGACTCAAAGTGACAAAAACAAAGACTAATAGTACTGACAAACTACAACTATGCCTGTGAAAGCTCCCTCTCCCTAAGGATTTCCTAACGACCGCTTTGGTGAGCAAGGTTAGTGCACTTGCGCCTCACCAAGATTGCAATGTGCAGAGGAACGATTATGACATGTGTTTGTTAGCACCTATAACCCTATGTCTAGTGTGATAATATCGTAGATGAGTATTGGGGGCGTTGTCGTGTGAACTGGATGCAACTGCCAGCCAGTCCATACTAGAGGTGTCGGTACAAAAGACACGAACTTCGCAACAAGTGTCGACACCTAGAGTGGTGGCGCACAGCTGAGTTGTTATCCCAGTTAGTCGCTTATGTGAATATGGCCGATCGTGCATCGTTATGTGGATGCTATGTAATATGCTGTCGCCTTTGTAACAGACATAACGTCTCTTGTTGGGGAAACCATATATGTGCACCAAGGAAAAGGAAAAAAAAAAAAAAAGAAAAAAAAGTCCCGCGCAAAAACAAGCGCGCACCCCGCCGGACACAGGGGGGGACGGGGGGCGGGGGGGGGGGGGGGGGGGGGGGGGGGGGGGGGGGGCAAGGAGGAGAAAGGAAGCGGCGCGGCCGAACGCGGACACCAGGGGGAGAAACAAAAAAAAGAGGCAGGGGGGGGGAGGGGGGGGGGGGGAATGGGGGCGTGTAAGACAGGATAGTGAGCAGATGATCGGGCCGGTTGGGATGAGGTAAGCCTAGAGCAAGGCAAGAAGAGATGAGTACTTGAAAACAAAGAAAGATGAGTCGGAGTGGACAGGAAATGATAAGTGGTGTGGGCGATAGCAACAAGGAGGTCGTGGGAGGAAGAGGGTTTGGAAAGGGTTGAATCATAGCTTGACCAGAGAAATGTGGGAGCATGAGCGTGACAGAGATGTGGGGTGTCATGAACGTGACAGAGGTGTGGTAGCATGAAGCGGTACATAGTAGGTGGGAGCATGATCTGGACAGAGAGTTGGATCCATGAGAGGGACAAAGAGGTGGGGGTATGAAAAGAAACAAGATTGTTGGAGCATGACAATGACAAGAGAGTGTTGTGGGCTGATCGGACAGAGAGGAAGGGTGGGGCGATGATCGGAGAAAGAGGTGAAAGCATGAGCGGGACAGAGAGAGGTGGGGGCATGAGCGGGAAAGAGGTGAAAGCATGAGCGGGACAGAGAGGTGGGAGCATGAGGGACAGAGAGATGGGAGCATGGTAGGGGGAAGGAAGAGACAGAGGTGGAGAGAGGGACAGAAGTGGGGGCATCAGAGGTGGGGGGTGGGAGGTGTGGGGCAAAAGGGGAGGGGGGCAGTAGAAACGCTAGTCTTGGGCCCTGGGAAAGCTGTCTCTGGCCCTGCAGCTCCGTCAGGTTCCTCTTCAGTGTGCAATGGACATGTGACTCATGATGGACTTATGATCAGCCATTAGCAAAGGCTGTGGAAGAAGTGGGACTAAAGGGAGAGGAGCTTTTAAGATGGGTTGACAGAGCACATGAGGGGAGACCTGTGCAAGCCTTTGAGATCTCAGGACTTATGGTAATCGACCCGGGGCCAGTCTACGGCCCGCCAGAGAGAGCGGGCACTGACTGGAGAGAAAACAGCTAAGTGTGGACAGAGGCAAAGTGGATCACCCGAGTAGGTGCAGCACGGAGCGACGAGCACCATCAGAGGGGACCCTAGAGGACGTTCATCTAAAGTGATACTGAGGGTTTTTGCGAAGTACAGGCCTGCTACACTTATAAGCATTAACAAGCTCCAACAGAGTGGCGGCACCATCACACAGGCCTTGATTCCCAGGATTGTGTTGCCGCAGCACCAGAGACACTGATGTACACCCGTGCAGCATTTAAGGGGCATGTTATGCTGATGTGTTATGTAAATGTATATGGTGATCCTTGATTAAGGATCATAAGGTACCAGAATGTTCATCGATTATCTACTTTATAAATACGGTTATATTATAAAATATACTGTAGTCTAACTCCCACTGTCTGACCGAACGCCATGTGTGGCACATCACCTAGAACAAGATGACTCCGGGCCCACCTCACCAGCAGGTGGTGGTCTGAGGCAAAATAAGAGGGGTTACATCCCAATGGGACACAAAGCACTTCATAATTACAGTATAGGCAGCACATAGGAATTTTTACAGACACAGACCCTGCCCCGTGGAGTTTCCAATCTGTGTTTGGTGCCTGAGGCACAGGGAGTTAAAGTGACTTGCCCAAGGTAAGCTGGAGCTGATACCAGGAATTTAACCAGATTCCCTGCTTCAAGCTGAGTGTAACTGTTTACAATCAGTGTCTTTACTTACTGAGCCACTCCTTCTCCGCTTAACTGCCAGGGGCGCGTATAAAGCAATGCGAAGTACTGAACAAAGGGCACAGAGAAGCGAATGTCTGTAATTCCCAGGAAATCTTCATATGGCTGCTGTGTGCAGGCTGCTGGAAGAATCTCTGATAATCCTGTTTAGCCGACAGGGATGTACCTCTAAATCTGATATAATTATGAATCTCTCACCTTTAAACCGGTCACCAGTTGTTTATGATGTAATCATAAACCATACATAGATATATAGATGGTATAGAGAGCAAAGTCTCCATCTTTGCTGATGATACTTAATTGTGTAAGGTAGTAAAATCAGAGCCGGATGTCTTTTCTCTCCAGAAGGACTTGGGTAGATTGGGTGTGTAAATGGAAAATTAGGTTTATTACAGATAAATGTACGGTTATGCATTTGGGAAACAAGAATAAAGAGGTGACTTACAAATTAAATGGGGCAAAATTAGGTCAAACCTTGATGGAGAAGTATTTAGGAGTGCTTGAAGATTAGCAATAGTGCCCAATGTCAGACAGTACTGTAGCTGCAAATGCAAATAAGCATTAAACAGTGCATGGATGGAAGGGTATAAGCATAATTATGCCACTGTATAAAGCATTACTAAGGCCACACCTTGAATATGGAGTACAGTTTTGGACACCACTCCATAAAAAAGACATTACGGAACTAAAAAAAGCACAGAGACAAAGCACCAAATTAATAAAGGGGATGGAAAATCGGAGATAAGGAGAGACTAGCTAAATTCATTTGTTTACATTAGAAAATATATGATAACTATATACAAATATATTCAGGGTCAATACAAGGAGCTTTCAAAAGAACTATTCATCCCAAGAGCAGTACAAATGACACAGGGTCATCCCATAAGGATGGAGGAAAGGAGATTTCACCAACAACAAAGGAAATGGTTATTTACACTATTTTATAGTTAAAATGTGGAATTCATTACCCATGGAGACTGTGATGGCAGATACAATAGATATCTTCAAAAAAAGGTTGGATGTTTTTTTTAGAAAGGAAAGGTATACAGGGATATACCAAATAAGTAAACACGGGAAGGATGCTGATCCAGAGAGAAATCTGATTGCCAATATTTGGAGTCAGAAGGAATTTATTTTTTCCCCCTTATGAGATATTATTAGATGGGGGTTTGATTGCCTTTCTATGGATCAATATACTGTAAGTATAAATATAGGATACGTATCCATCATATAAATATAACATATGTTGAACTTAATGGACAGAATGTCTTTTTTTCAACCTCATCTACTATGTAGTATACAGCTAACTGTAGTGTTGCAAAGTTGGAAATACCGCCATTGTGATTTACAAATAAAGGAGAACGTGAGCGTGGCTATCAGAGGATCAAATATAATGCTGCATTTCTAACTTTTAAAAGTCAACCTGCATTTGGGTTTGATACAACTAAACTGGCAGAACTGTTCCCAGGTATTTTCAGCTGCAGAGAAAAATAAAAATAAAAAATAAATCATTATTGGTCGAAACATGTTTTTTTGACACTGCCACTATCATATCTACTATGAATTCACTGCCTCTGCAAATTGCCGGGCCTCTGCATCAGGACCCTGGGTGGGCAATGGGGCACTTATTCTCTAAACTAGCATTGCAAACATGAGACATGTTTGTGAGAATTATTATGATTGTTTATTTGTGAAGCGCCAACATATTCTGCAGCGCGGTACAATGGGGTACAGAGTTGTGTGTATTAGAAAAACATAAAACAGTAACTTACAAGCGAGGACAAACACATACGAAGAGGTAATCAGGGCCCTGGTCGTGAGAGCTTACAATCTAGAGGATGGGAGTTTGTAGAGAGTCATGTCATTCTAAACATTTATTCAGAGTGTTCTTTAATGCAGAGGTGCGCAAAGAGCTGTTCCAACTTCTGGGGGAGCCGGCTGTAACTTTTACTTACCCTCCCTTCCAGTGACGCGTCTCCATGGCAACCCGGCGTCAAATAACGCTGTGGGTCACGTGGTGTCATTTGATGCCGGAGCCCTGCGGGGAGGGGGGGCGTGAGTCGGAGGGGAGAGGACACAGGGGGGTGCATGTAAGAAACTTTGCGCACCCCTTCTCTAAGGGAACAGCAGAGAGGTATAAGGGTTCTATCAGGATACCAAGATGGCCGATGGATAAAGTAACTCTTGCCCCACCTAAGATGGCTGCTGGCAGGACATCAGCCTGTCTCTGGCATTCAATTGCCAGCAGGTGCTCCTGGGCTTTAAATAGCAGGCAGTTTCTCCCTGTCTATGCTCATGCAAAGTACCCTAAACCTTGTTACTGTCTAGCTCTGCCTTTGAGCCTAGGTTTGCCTTGCTTGTGTTTGGACTGGCTACCCCTGCATCCCAGGCCTCAGATCCCAGGCCAAGGTCGGTGTACTACTCCCTACCTCTGCCCTGCGGGTCCATAGCCTGGTTGCAGTCAGCCATGTTACAAGAGAGTCTTCAGTACAATGCTCAAGTGTTTAACACTTACAGTAACTAAAAGCCAATGTATGCATGTCTTTATTTGTATAACACCATCCATGTACATAGCGCTTTACAGCAGTAATACATGTGACATAACAATAGGAGACATAACAGGAAAAAGTGCTTCAGACATAGAAGTAAACATTAGAAAAAAGAGTACCTGCACCAAAGCACTTACAATCAATTCATTCTTTTATGTGTCTCAACAAAGAAATGTGGCGGATTCTGGTGAGTACTGCAATGTTTGTAAAATAAATGAATGAGCCACAAATTAGCTTTTGTTTATTGAATTCAAATATATGGAAGCATTTATATAGTCAATTGACGGAGTAAGTGTTTTATTTTGTCTGAACCTCAGTAGACATGCACATGCAAAGATGTGATGAAATGTAGTATGTGATTCTGATTGACTTCAATTTCTTGTCAGGTATCCTGCAGTAGTTTGCAGACAGCTAGCCAGCCATGTCAAACATACAGTAGCTCCAAGTGATAGACATAACATTACATAAGGATTTAATATGGCCAGGTACTTCCTGTTCAAGTGCTTAGAAAAACTACACATTAGCCAGCATATTCTATTCACGATGACATACAGATGTCCGCTCCCCTCCCCCCCAAACAAGTCTTCACTGCTTTCTTTTCTGTTAAAGCAGCAGTTCAAGCTGCCGTTTAATACATCAATACAATCTCCACACTGACAAGTGATTAGCTAAGTTGCCAATCGATCCGTTCTCCTGTGATCGATCAGCGAAGATTTGGCTCGGGTGTTCACTAAATCAGGGGTGCCCAAACAGGGGGGCGCGAGATTGTCTGCGGGGGGGGCGCGGGGTTTACAGAGACCCCACGCGCTTCCTGAAGGCACTTAAATTAAATGCCGGGGAAGCGGCAAAGGCCGTTGCAAAGTAAACTGCACTTACCTTGGCTCAGACTGCTTCTGGAGACGTGGCGTCATTCATATGACATTACGTTACCATGGCAACGTGATGTCATGACGCCCAGAACGCCGGAGCCGAGGTAAGGGAGGGCACGCGGAGAGGGGGGCAGAGGGGCGCAAGGAAAAAAGATTGCACTAAATCACTGTCGGTGCTGCAGAAGAGTACCCAAGATGCAAAGTTATGTGGGGAAGATCATGTGACCAGGCAGGCACTAGATACAATTGGTGCACTGCTAGAGAGAGGTCAAAAGGGGTGTGCCAGAGCCTGTCTCAGAAGAGGAAAGGGGTGTGACTTTGGAAATGGTTGCTATAGAAACAAAAATGCTTGTTACATTAGAATACATTAAACATTTCTTTCAAAATTGTTTTTTTTTAAAATGCTACAAGTATTTTCTCATAGTACAGAACTGATTTACTTACAAAAACACACGTAGGATATTGCTTGAACTGCAGCTTTAACATGACACTGGGAGGCATATATAAAAGCCGCAGTGCTACTTAATGAGTGCAATGCTGGTGCATAAAACAGCATTGGTTTTATTTTACAAACTCAATTGCTTTCAATAGGGCTTGTAGTGATTGTTCAATATGAATTGCTGTGATTAATCTGATGTTTCTGAAGTATTTTTGAACAACACTTCCTTTGGGCATACTATTAGGAGAAGGATCCCTCATCCCACCATGTCCTTATCAGGGAGCCAATAAAGTTAGAGGAGATGGGGACAGGGGACTCTGTACAAGAACTTGGGGAGCACACACTGACATAACATCACACAAAAGCCAGAGCAAAAATTAAACTACTCCCAAGTCTAAAGTAAAAAAAAATGTTTTTTAAAAAGACTGAAATTAGTCCACTTTGGTCCATTGAGGGATTGCTACTTTTATTGAATGCTCTTAGATTTACAGCCCCAACATAACAATTGTGAGTAAATCAGCAAGGACAATGCAGAAATAAGTGGCTGCACGAGATGCACACTGCATAACTTGGAGACTTGTGGTAGTAAGCTCTGGCTGCACGAGATGCACACTGCATAACTTGGAGACTTGTGGTAGTAAGCCATGGGCGCACGCGATGCACACTGCACTACTTGGGAGACTGTTGGTTAGTAAGCCTGGCTGCACGAGGTGCACACTGCATAATTGGAGACTTGTGGTAGTAAGCCCTGGATGCACGAGGTGCACAAACTGCATAACTTGGAGACTTGTGGTAGTAAGCCCTGGAGGCACGAGGTGCACACTGCATAACTTGGAGACTTGTGGTAGTAAGCCCTGGGCATGAGATGCAACTGCAACTTGGAGATTGTGGTAGTAAGCCCTGGCTGCAGAGATGCACACTGCATAACTGGGAGACTTTGGTGGTAGTAAGCCCTGGCTGCACGAGATCACATGCATAACTTGGAGACTTGTGGCGTAGAAGCCCTGGATGCACGAGATGCACAATCCTATAACTTGGTAGGACTTGTGGTTAGTAAGCCCTGGCTGCACGAGATGCACTGCATAACTTGGAGGACTTGTGGTAGTAGTAAGCCCTGGCTGCACGAGATGCACACTGCATAACTGGAGACTTGTGTAGTAAGCCCTGGCTGCACGAGATGCACACTGCATAACTTGGAGACTGTGGTAGTAAGCCTGGCTGCAGAGATGCACACTGTATAACTTGGAGAATCGTTGGTAGTAAGCCCTGGATGCACGAGGTGCACACTGCATAACTTGGAGACTTGTGGTAGTAAGCCCGGCTGCACGAGAAGAGCACACTGCATAACTTGGAGACTTGTGGTAGTAGAGCCCTGGCTGCACGAGATGCACACTGCATAACTGTGAGACTTGTGGTAGTAAGTACGGGCTGCAAGAGATGCACACTGCATAACTTGGAGACTTGTGGTAGTAAGCCCTGGATGCAGAGAATGCACGACTAACTTGGAGACTGTGGTATTAAGCCCTGGCTGCACGAGATGCACACTGCATAACTTGGAGACTTGTGGTATAAGCCCTGGATGCACGAGATGCACACTGATAATGGAGACTCGTGGTAGTAAGCCCTGGCTGCACGAGATGCACACTGCATAACTGGGAGACTTGTGGTAGTAAGCCCTGGATGCACACTGCATAACTTGGAACTTGTGGTAGTAAGACCTGGCTGCACGAGTGCACACTGCATAACTTGGAGACTTTGTGGTAGTAAGCCCGGATGCACGAGATGCACACTGCTAACTTGGAGACTTGGGTAGTAAGCCCTGGCTGCACGAGATGAAACTGCTAACTTGGAGACTGTGGTAGTAAGCCTGGCTGCACGAGATGCACACTGCATAACTTGGGAGACTTGTGGTGTAAGCCCTGTGGCTGACGAGATGCACACTGCATAACTTGGAGAGGTAGTAAGCCCTGGATGCACGAGATGCACACTGCATAACTTGGAGACTTGTGGTAGTAAGCCCTGGATGAACGAGATGCACACTGCATAACTTGGAGACTTGTGGTAGTAAGTCCTGGCTGCACGAGATGCACACTGCATAACTTGGAGACTTGTGGTAGTAAGCCCTGGATGCACGAGATGCACACTGCATAACTTGGAGACTTGTGGTAGTAAGCCCTGGCTGCACGAGATGCACACTGCATAACTTGGAGACTTGTGGTAGTAAGCCCTGGATGAAGGCTGAAGATTTAGTTGCCCAGGATTGGATGTTAGACGGTTTGGTTGCCGCATGTTTGGCCTGCCATGGATGTTAGATACTGTAGTAGTACATGCCATAAAAATCCACAGGCTTGTGCAGCAAGTTTGAGCTGGAACAAGGTAGGATCAAGCAAAGCAGTCAAGTAAAGCTTAATCTACATAAACAAAGGGGGAATCCTTAATTAAAGTGGTTTCAAATCAAACAGTTTGTCAGTTGGGCAGGTGCTTCATATCAGCAGCAGTGCAGGGGAAGGGAAAGTTACATTATCAGAGGCAAACGCTAAGCTCCCCGCTGCAGCAAAGTGGCACAGGGGCATGTTGCATTCATATGAGGAGGACATTCACAGCTGTGATCAATTAGCATTAAAGGCTGTGGCTTTGCAAAAATGAAATGCCGTTTGTGATACCTTTAATTAGACACAACTACCATCGACATGCACATTGAATATAACTTGTTCAGTTTTTCTTAAGACCATTGTAATCACAAGTAGTGAACAATCAAGACTAGTTCTGTTTCGATCATATCTGTCATTTTGTTCTTTAAAGGAGCAGAAGGAGTTTTCTTTTATTAGGTGGGAAGTAAGGCCTCTCTGGAGCTGAACCGTGTTCATTTCAGCTCTGGGGACCCCCTGCCCCCTCTCCATCCCCTCGAGATACAGTACATACCTCCGAAGGGGGTGCCCGTTGCAGCTCCGGAGGTTTAAAGGTCTTTGTTACGTGGGCCGCAAGGGATGACGTCACGGCTTCCTATTGGCCCATGTGGGACATTTAAGGGTCTCCGGAGATGACATGAACACAGTTCAGCTCCGGAGAGCCCCTGCTTCAAATCTATTATTAAAAAAAAAAAAATCATGATTGCCGCTTTAATTTATTCGATTTAGTGCGCATGTTTGCTTGTATGTAGGACTGCTCTACATATGAACGAATTTGAAATAAAGCATAGATTTCCTCCTCCTAATTCTCTTTTAAAATGGGCATGGCATAGGTGTAATACTGTAAGTAGGTAACACAGTCCTCAGGAAGACATTTAATCTTGCTGTGATATTTTTAAGGAATGACACCAGGAACATACCTAAATTAGCACTGTGAATCCCTGGTCTGCATCAGCCATGCCACTTGAAACATCTGTTAACTATGCTCTTGTTTTATTAAACCACGTGCTTGTAGAGATAAATATCTCTGTGGTTTATACTTATTTGAACCTCTGGTGAAACCAAAATATAGAAAATAGATTTGCTCTTCAAGAGAATGCTATATAATAACATAGAACAATATCCGAGTTGCCACTGTAAAAACACAATATGGAAAAGCATTGGTAATGAATGTCAGATAACACCTGCACCATATCCGCAGAGAATACAATGATTAGCTCGTGTGCTGCATGAGGTCATTTTGAAGCTATCTATACATCATGTTGTTGATTTAACTATTTGGGCTATTTAAGATCTCCTGAGATATCACTGCCCATATGTTTCTTTTCCAAACCATGCAAAAATAGCATTATAAGACGCAATTTGCTTCTTGATATACAAATCGGTGCAATATGCAAATTGTGTCTCCAAATGAATCAAACTCCCAAAAGTATTAAGATGCTATTCAGTAAGGTGTGTGATTGCATACCGAGTGAATAGCCACAAGAAGAGAAGAGAGAATTATGCAAAAATGTCAAAATAAAATAATTTTACAGGTTATGTGCAGAATGAACTCCAAACATATCGGTCAGAGATAAATAGTCTAACTCTAACCACTACAGACACTGAAGTCTAGAATAAAGACTGTAGCACAACAAAGAAATCCTGTACTCTGCCGGCACCCTGACACAGTAAAAATGCTGGCAAAGAACGCAAGCAGTGGAAAGTAAACAGATAAGCCCTGCAAGGCAATGAAGGAGGAAAAAAGGACAGAGATTAAACACACGCACAAAATAATTGGTGAAAGGCTTAGCATGAAACAAAAGCCTGTTTGTGTCCAATCTTTTAAAGAAAATTAAATCCGAACAAATGTTCCCAGTGGAGAAGCTGAGGTCTGTCCAGTGTAACGTAAACTTAACTGTGACATGTTTGCTACTGATAAAAACTTGCACCTGAAAACTTTAAGACCTAGAGTCATCACGCTCCGTTACCGTTTAACCCTTCGAGTTCCCATAGGACGTAACTGGTATGGGATGGGTACTTGATCGCTTTCTGGGGACAGATTGGGTTCACTGTTCTGACGAAGCGGCCAGCCCAATTGAAATGAAAGTGGACCTCCCTCTACTTCCGTTTCCGGTAGGCAGACCCCAGGCATTGTGAAGGTTAGTGCACCTGATCTGGCGTTAGCTCTCATTGACTTGAATTGGAGTTAACGCCGGATTGGGTGTGTTAGCCCAGCAACAGGTCTGGATGAATCCACCCCTAAATGTGCAACAGGAAAACTTCTACGATGGAGGGACAAGCATTTGTGTATAAGAAGATTGATGTAAATTCAGGTTTAAATTAGAAATGCTCTGCTTTGTTTTTTTCCGTACATGAACCAGAATGAAGAACAGCCGATTAGCCAATGAATGATGTGAAGATCACATCTCATAGCTCCGTTACCCGTACTCACTTAAGTAAGTATCTGTCTGTATTTAGTGTTTTGGGGCCATACCAATGAGTGTAATTTCCTCCACAGAAAACACTTTTTTGGTGATTTAATGTGTATATGAGTTTTGGGGAGAAAATGTTAAAAATAAAAACACGGTGCTAAAAATTATTACTAAAATTATTACTAATACTTCCTGTGTCTTTCTAAAATACTTACTGGAAAGACTGCACCATTGTATTCATTGAGTCTTCTGTGAGTATTGTTCGCTTACATTGTGTTTCTCACTTTAAGATATGGATCATTTAAGGTGCTATTATTTGTATGCCTTACAATAACAATATTCAGTGAATAAACCCTGACACACCTTACTTAATAATGCCACCTTGCTATGAAAGTTCTTTGTCAGGTCCTCAGCATTCTTTAGGTAACATAACATGCTATGTGACTGTGCCCTGCCGCATCCATCCCTAATACATTGACATCTGTAAGGCAATATAATAACGCAATTAAGCCCCATCTCAATACTTGCTGCTACTAATAAAAGCAAATCTTGGAAAAGGAGTCATTATAAAATAACACCGCAAAACAAATACAGAATAGAACGCTATATATTTTACCTTCAACGATCACTCTTTAGTTACGATGTAAATCAGATCTGGCCTGTGCAATCACATTTAAACGAAAGATCTAACTGGTTTTTATACCATATTTAATTCACCAATTAAATATATACATCAAGTAGAGTGTATCTCTGTAATGCCATGCTGTGTTTTGCTCCATCAGAATGTAAACCCCAAATGCAACCAATCATTTATCTATCACACATTTCCCCTTAATTTCATTATTCATTGAACTGTGATGATGCTGATCGGGGCACTACCGCACAGAAATTACCATTAAAGCCAATAAGAGTTTCTATACAATCCTGTCCCGATTACCCCTATCACAGTTTAATGCATAAGCCCCCATGTGAACATCTTTAACCCTGCAAGCTCTATGGTTTATATTATAACTGAGCATCACTGTTCAATTTTGAACATCCTCGTCCACATTAACTATTCTGATACCAGAGCAATGTGGCCAGCATGTGTATTAGTGCTGTGCCAGCAACAGCATGGTAATGCTAGCACTCCTCCCACTCACCTGAGGACTCATTGGAATCCTCACAAAGGCCCTGGAATTAAATTTCTCAAGCCTTGCAACAACAATCCTTGGAACCTTTCAGAACAGGAGACCAGTGTGTAAACTGAGGATAACGTCTGGCCAACTTTCCACAACAGTCTCCTGCAGCACACCGACTGATTCTAGTATCTGTTACAAAATGGCTTAGCCACCTGGGAAAGCACCGCCATCACAGAGTTGCTAGGAAACATGGAGTCCCTGACGTGAATTTTTAGTAGACTTTGATTTTTCTCAGGGAGCTGGACTTCCACTGAAACAAGGTCAATAGAGCAGCACACAAAGCCCTACTCAAAGTGCTTGTCACTGAACTTAACAAAGAAAAGGCCTACCAGGAATGCTGCCAGCAATGCCTGCTCCAACAGTAAATTACAGTGCAGGGGGTTGCTAACAGGGGGCATTAAGTAGATCAGACCTGGCATAAACATGAATTATATAATATGCAAAACAAGGAAATACTCACGTCCAAGAGGTTTGTACTCTAATGTAAATAGAAAACACAATTCAGCAAGTGAAAAAAACTAACACATTTGCATATTCCTACCAATGGAAGATATTTTGTCTAGTGCATTAAAATGCACCCTCACCCTCAGTACGTTCAGTTATGTCAAACAGTCAGGGTAGGGGGGAATAAAGCAGTATTCCAGAAGACAACTACTTTTTCAGGTTTTTAATAAAAAAGTATTAGTCTTCTCTACCATCACCGCTACACTACTGCAAATAGAATCTGTTGTAGAAAGGTGTTATTACAATGAAGCCTGTCTCATAGTTATAGTTAGTGTATGATAAGGAAAACTACTATGTAAAATGAAAACACATATGAAATTACATGCAAGGAACCATGTATGTCATGTAACAGGTTCATCCGTGCCAGCTACACAATTTTGTACATGTATTACAGGTTACAAAAAAAATGATTGTAGTGTTCCTGAATGAAGCGGAGCATAATAATCCTATTCCCCAAATTACTTTGTACCTACATTTCAAAGGCTGATTCTACATGAAATAAATTAGATTTGTTGTAGGTTGTTGTTCCATTTAGTGGCCAAGTATGAGATGCTTCTTTGATGAAATTATAGCGTACAACTTTTATAGCGAAAAAAGGAAGGATTTAAACAAAAAAAAAAGGATTATTATTCACGAAGAACAAAACTAAACAACGGGTTTATAGACAAGAAAAAGTAATAGAGCCCTGAATCACACACTATTATCACATATCGCTTCGTGTGTCAGAATAATACATTTTATTTCCAAACCTGGAGTATAATAATTTGTTATATATAGTGCAACTTTTTTTTATTTTTTTTTAAGAAAATTGCATTCTTTTTTTTTTTTTTCAATGTTTTTATTAGGCATTTAGTCAATACAACAGTCCTGACATATATCATGACCTAACAATTTTCCAAAACATCATTTTTTTGGGGGGGGGAACAGAGTGGCAACCTAAGTTGTCAGAGAGAAAGGGGGGGGGGCTTCATAGAGGGAAGGCAGAGGGGGGGGGGAGTGTGAGAGGGGGGGGGAGTGTGGGAGAGGGGGGGCAGGGGGGGATAGATCGACAATCGCCTCTATACCCGTGTGTTTAAAGTGGGCAGAACAGTTTAGATCCACATCCCGGAGGGAATTTGGGGTTATTAAAGAGTGGGGTGAGTTGGGAAGCTATTAGAGGAGAGGGTATATTTAATTTACATCTTGACCAGATGTCCCACGTAAATCGTGAGGTCTGTAAATCAGTGTGGTAAATGGCCATCTCCTCTGTCAGGCTCCAGAGGCAGGCTTGCAGAGAAGGCTGTTTGGCACATTGAGTCTCCATTTAACCCAGCAAACAGCGGGTGGGGTCTGGGTTCACATTTACTACTGCTTGAGCTGTGCGGCTAGATCAGGTACCCCAACCCTCCCTGGATCTCGTGGTCATCAGGACGATCTGGCGATCTGGGTCTCTTACCCTGCCAAATGAAGTGGAGTATCATTCTTGTATATATTTTAGACGGCGGCCGGAACCTGGATCGGGGAGTGTCTGGAAAAGGTACAAACAGTCTGGGCGTATATCATCTTGGTAGAGATCATCCTCCCGATCCATGAGATCTGATAACCTTCCCACGATCTAGATGTTTTTTGATCTGGTCCCATAGTTTTGGATAGTTATCCGCTGGTATAGGTCACGATAGTGCCGTAGATACATAATTCCCGGTATTTAATGCATGAGGGACACCACGATAGTTTTAAAATTTAGTTTAAGGAGCTTGACTACGGGGTCGGGGAGACTAAGATTTAGGCCTTGATGTCGCTGTTATTTTAATCTGTACCTTTCCAACTCCGTCAGTTCCATCTGGAGGTTGGGGAGGGAAGTTAGGGGGCCCGGTAAGGCAGGATGATGTCATTCAGCGAATAGGGAAATTTGTAATGTTCGGTGGTGCAATGGGGATACCTTGGATGTTCGGGCATTTTGTCTTATTTAGTCGCCAGTGGTTCAATCGGAGAGCGAAGAGGAGAGGGGGAGAGGGGGCAAACCCTGTCGGGTTCCATTTCAGTGGATTTGTTCCGATCCGCGCCCTGCTAGTCTAAATGAGGCTGACGGATAGTAGAGCGCCTGAACGGATTTGGTAGTAGGCGCCTGAACACCCTTCAGAGAACGAATCCCTGAATCCAATTTTCAAGTTTGCTAGAAATAGCCAGTCAATTCTGTCAAATGCCTTCTCTGTGTCTAAACTTAATAACATAGCTATTTGAGTCTGAAAGGTGGGCATGGTCAACTAAATTATGATTTTACGGGTATTGTCTGGGCCTGGCGGCCCAGGACAAACCCGACTGGTCATGTGTACTAGTCTCGGGAGGATTGGATTAAGTCTGTTCGCCAGTATTTTACTATAAGTTTTAGATCATTGTTCAACAGTGAGATTGGCCTAAGCTTCCACATGTGGGTGGGGTTCCTTCCCTTCTTTGGTAGAGGGCCAGATTGGCGGACGACATTGAAGATGGGATAGGACTCCCTTCTAGAAATGAGTTGAAAAAATTGAATAGGTTGGGTGGAAAAGATGGGGAGAAACTTTTATAGTAGGTTTGTGAAACATCAGGGCCCAGCGCTTTAGAGATTTTGAGGCCTTGACGGCCCTTTCTAATTCTTCCGGTTATGTGGCGTTCAGAGAGGGCTTTTCCTCTGTTAGTGAGGGGAGGTCGCAATCAGCTAGGTAGTCAAATGGCAGCCGATAGCTCCTTCGGATCGGGGATAGCAAGGTGGGCCCTTAGGTTGTAATTTAGAGTAGAATTTAGTAAATTCCTCTGCAATTTTTTTTCGTTATATAAAAGTCACCAGAACATTCGCGATCGCCGTGTATTTGTGCCTTTTTGTTATCCTCATAACTTGTAGCAGAAGTCTATCGGCCTTGTTCCTATCGTAATACCTCTGACCCGTCCATTTAAGAGCTTTTTCTACCTTTCCTTTGAATTATTCTTAAGTCGCTTCTGGCTGAAATCAATGTTTATAAATTTTCCGGGAGGGGTTATGTTTGTGTTGCTGTTCTAAGCTGATATTTGTTCTGTTAGCTCTTTGGCTGTGTTGAGATTAGTTTTTTTCCGATGGGAGGCAATCGAGATGAAATGTCCTCTGATTGTCGCTTATGGCTCCCACAGGCTGCTGGAGAGGCGACGTGCCTGTATTATCCGGAAGTTTCCTTAAGGGATTTTTTGAGCTCCCGTACTGTCTCGAGTGATTCAGTAGGAGTCGTTAAGCCTCAGCACTATGAGATGTTTTCACGAATGGGGGACAGGGTCATGGTGATAGGGGCGTGATCTGACCACGTTTATTGGGCCGATATCTGTGTCTAAGGTGGCTTCTAGACTGTTTGGTAGCAAGGAAGTAGTCTATAGGAATATGTCTGGTGAGGGGCCGAGAGTAAAGTGTAATCACCTTTGCCCCTGTGTTGTGTTCTCCAAATGTCCAAAAGAGAAAAGTCCCACCATAATGCTATAAATTTTTCCCCAGTTTTGTGACTGGGTGGAGTGTTGTCGCCTCGATTATCCTCCTTGGGATTGAGAGCCATATTTAGATCGCCTGAACAATTAGTGAGATAGGTATTGTGGGTCAATTTCACCCAGAACTGTTTTTAAGAAATCCGTCTGGTTCTCGTTTTTGGGGCATTAAGTTAATAAGGGCGACTGCCGAGCCTGAAAGTGAGGCCGTAGACCACAATAAAATCTTCCTCTGGGTCGCATGGATTTTAGGATTTTAGTTAGATTAAATGGGTGCCGCCTAGAATAGAATGGCAAACCCTCTGGCGTTACTACTCGTATGAGGAGAAGGTAGCTCAACGGGTACGCATAGCTGAAATGTTTGGGCGGTGTGCTTGAGAACGTGAAGTGTGTCTCCTGGAGGAAAACAACATCGCCCCCCAACCTCTTAATCTCACTGTAGGGCCAGGCGTCTTTTTCTAGTATTGTGGAGGCCCCTTGACATTTAGGGAAACAACCTTAGTGCTTTTTGATGGGACATTCAGTTGGTATTAATGTTCGCTGCTAGCAGTCTCTGAGTTGAAGTTAAAGCTGGACAGCCAAATGGAGCGGGGGATAGGGTGGGAGGGGGTTCGCTGGGATAGGGTCAGCGGGGGAGAAGAAGGGAAGGAAGGTAGACCCTATTGGGGTCTAGAAAGTTTGAAAACGGTCTGACCTACAGGCGGTTGGGTGGTTTTAGACCCCTAGGGGGGGGTCCGATGACAGTCTCCAGTAAAGGTGGGCGGGAGAGAGACCCTTAGGCTACGGGGAGTTACAACCGAGACACTTAACTCGAGGGTTGTCCCAGTTGGTGTTGGATACTATCATGTTGTGGGCGTGTGGAGGGGTTGGGGAGGGGGGGAGGGGGGTAGGCGCAGGGTGGCCCAGTACTGAGGGTGGGGGGGTAGGAGGAGGGGTGGTGAGTGGGGAGGGGGGAAGAGGTGGGGAAATGTGTACTAGGGGGCAGGAGGGGGGGGAGGGTTCAGGGGGGAGGCGGGGGAGGGGACAGTTCATGTACAGATCCGCCCTTAATGTTCACCACAGCCCCTATAGCTTGTGGGCGAAACATTATGTGTACATTGACAGTTCGGTTAGGTGGTATACAAGATTATAGATGAACCTGTGATCTCCTGGGCTTGGGGCGTGAGGTTCGGGTTGGCGTCTTCCTCCGGGGAGTGTTCCTTGGGGGGAAACGAAAGGGAGAGGAGGGGGGGAGAGGGGGGGGGAGGGGGGGGAGAGGGGTGTGGACATGGGGAGAAAGGGGATGGGGGGGGAGGGGGGGAATCAGGGGTGGAAAGGGGAGGAGAACAGTTTCGAACATATTTCCTGCATGATGTTCATTACACAACATTATATCTCGTATCAGGTGGACAGTTTGTATACAGATCCAGACAAGTTTGGGGATATACAATATGAGCTGAAGCAGCATGCTCTGGAGCTCTTTGGAGCGGTGAGAGATTCAAGTGGTCTCCACAACAAGGGGGTGATCTGTGGACGGGGAAGGAGGGGGAGGGGGGGAGGCTTGATTGTAGGGTAGGGGGGGGTGGGCTGGGGAGAGGGGGCGGGGGGGAGAGGGGGGGGGGGGTAGGGGGTGGGGGAGGGGACTTTTCACGTACATATTTTACACCAGATTCTTTTCATGCAATATACCGCTTATCAAGCAAACAGAGTGTATACAGTGATAGTCCAGTTAGACATATACATTTCGGAGAGGAAACTATCATCTCTTGGGGTCCTGCGGAGCGGGAAAGTTCAAGGGTGGCTTAACAAGGGAGTGCTCCGCGTCTGTGTAGGTGAGAGGGAGGGGGGGAAAAAAAAGAAAAGGGGGGGGAGGGAGGAGGGGCGAGGGGGGGGACGGGGGGGGGAAGTGTGGAGGGGAGGGGGGAGGCAGTAGATAGGGGGGGCATAGGGTGGAGGGGGAGGGGGGGGAGTTGGAGTTTGGGGTGGGGGGGGGGCTAGGGGTGGGGAGGTAGGGTAGGGGCCTCGTCTAATTAAACTAGCTATAGGGGCTGCGGGAGGGGGGAGGGAGTGAGAAGGGGGGTAGGGAAGGGATGGGGGGAGGAGGGGGAGAGGGCGGGGGGGAGAGGAGGCGGGAGGGAAGAGTAGGGGGAACGAGGGGGGGGAGGGGGGAGGGTAGGGGCGCCACATCTTAGTTTAATGCTTGTGTGGGGGCAAAGTCTTTCAAGATGGGTGCATTGAGGTGCAACAGCTTTTGCTACAAAAACCCGGTTTCCAGCGATCGTCTGTTGCCGGTGTACTGCCCAGGTGTGTGCTGTACGGGGTTCTTGCGTGGGGGGGGGGAGGAGGGGGCAGGGATCAGTGTGTCGCGGGCAGGGGAAGGCAAGCTGGCAGAACTCCCCGCGATCGAGGGGGGGGGAGGGTGCGGGAGCCCGGAACAGCGGAACCGGAGCCAGGCTGGTGGGCGGAGAAGGGACGTCCAGAGGGTAGCCGTTGGGCCGGAGCCTGGTGGTCCCGCGGGCAGCCGTTATAGTCCTGCTCTGGTGATGCCGTCGTCGCAGGCGGGAACTGTCACGCCTTCCGATGAGTCAGCCAGTGCTCGTCTTGGGCGGACGGGCGAGCGTCTCGTTGGTATGAGTCCTCCCCCGACGCCATTTTGGGAGGTAGCGGGCAGCCGCGGGGCGAAAGAAGATCCACGTGGGAAGGAATGGACTCACCCTCGCCATCTTGAGTGATCCTGGGGGATCCTTGGAGTTTGAGGCGGCGTTTCGTCTGGACGGGAGCCATGCTCATGTGAGCACCGGAGTAGCTGTTCGGGCGGCCCCGCTGCCGCTGTGGGTTTTTTTCAGTGAGTGAGTGTGGGGTTGATACTGGACCTGTGCCCGGATGCGGGTCTCCGGCGATATCTGGACTGAGGTGTGGCCACGTATGAAGGTATGGGTGCTCCCGGCGCCATTTTAAGGGGTATATATTTTCCACTATGGTGTTTGGTTTTGCCATGCTATTTTATTGTGGAGTTAGGGGTCTTCTAGGTTGTGAGCGTGATTTGTACTGAGCAGTCCTTTATTTTTCTCGGGAGACTCTTTGTCCCGCTTCCTCTCGATGTTCGTACGGCGGAGGATGTCTTTTTTCTGGTGGCCGCCATCCGGTAGGTGTTTGACTGGAAGGGCTGTCCTGGGGAGGCCCAAGGACTTTGGCAAAGGTGCTCCATGTCTCGGGGGATTTGTCGACAGTGTGAGAAATTGCCCTGTGGGAGACCACCAGTTTGAAGGGGAAACCACCATTTATAGGTTATCCCTTTCTCAAGGCGGAGGCAGTGTCAAAGGTGCAAGGGCTTTGCGGCGGTCCCACAGTCCGCTTGGACGGTCATTATATGACCTGCAGCTGCTCGCCTCGGAACGCGATCGTGTTCTTCCATGTTGCCGTGATCGCCTTTTTTTAGTTGAATAAACTGTGTAGGAGCCGAGCGCGTCCCGCGCGAGGTGGTCTAGGCGTCTTCAGCGCGGGGCCCAGGGCCTCTATTGCACCTGTCCATCTCTAGGTCCCGCGGTTCGAGCTCAGGGGCATAGGAGGAGGAAGAAATCCGACAGGTAGTCCGCAGGTGCGAGGGTTAACACAGCCTCAGGGATGCGCGGATGCGCAGGTTTGGCGCGCGATCCTATTCTCCTGGCTTTCCAGGCACCGTCTTTTAAGGCGTTTATTTCGTGGTGGGCAGGCGTATGATTTCGTTCTGCCTCAGATTGGTGGTGGTGTAGGGCCGCGTTAGCCTGGTCCTCCAGTTGTGGTAGCTCGCTCCTGCAGGCCGTGGCGTCCTGCTGATTTCAGCACAGCTCTGTTAATGTTGGCATTGTAGGGAGGCGCCTGGAGCTTGGTGAGCAACCCTCCAGATATTCTTCGTGATGCCTCCGTCCACGGTGGGTGGTTCAGCGGGGCTGTGATGATCCGGGGGCCTCTTGGTTGCCTGGGCCTGGGTCTGGGCGCCATCTTGCCTCGTACCTCCCGCATCAGCGGGCCGCTTTGCGGGTGTGAAGAAGCTGCCCACTCACTGGATCTGGGGAATTTTTCCTCCTCCCTGGGTTGGGGGGTTTTTACCCTTAGTTGTCATCTGGTAGGTTTGGGGACTTATTTGTGGGTTTGAGAGAAGTTTTTGGTCGGGGTTAAAACTCCTGCAAATTAGGTTTAGTCGGGAAGGGTATCTGGAGCTCTTCCTTCACCAGACCGTACTGTGTGACGTCATCGACACGCCGAAAATGCATTCTTTAATTATTTTTTTTTCTAGGGACAAGTATTTATAAACCTTCACAAAACGAGACGACAGGGCCTTGGCCCACTTTTTTCTTGAATATAGACACAACTTAATATGTTCAAATCATATAGTGCACTTAATACATACTGATGTAATAGTTATGTTACAAAAAAAATGTATTGCCTACTATATAAGTGGCTATCCAA
The DNA here is from genome assembly GCA_036426205.1 of Ascaphus truei. NCBI lineage: Eukaryota > Metazoa > Chordata > Amphibia > Anura > Ascaphidae > Ascaphus > Ascaphus truei. Next base: position 144,771,241 of record CM071569.1, on the reverse strand, counting down.
GTGAAAGGGCGGAAGATTCCATGCATCCCCCCTACCCCCCCCCCCCCCCCCCCGCTGGACAGCACATTCCACAGCTGCTGTGGCATGTCCCCCACGTGTACCGGCACCACACTGTCCCCTGTACCTGCACCACACGTGATTCCCTCCCCTGTACCGGCCACCAAACTGTGATTACTCCCCCATTGTACCTGCACCACACTGTGATTCCCTCCATTGTACTGCACCACACTGTGATTCCCTCCCCCATGTATCTGCACCACACGTGGTTCCCTCCCTCTTGTACCTGACACCACAATGGATTCCCTCCTCTGTACCTGCAACAACACTGTGATTCCCTCCCCCATGTACCTGCACCACATGGATTCCTCCCTCTGTACCTGCAACACACTGTGATTCCCTCCCATGTACCTGCACCACCACTGTGATTCCCTCCCCACTGTACCGCACACACTGTGCTTCCTCCCCCTGTAACGGCACCAACCTGTGTATGCCCCTCCCCCTGTACTGCACCACACTGTGATTCCCTCCCCTTGTACCGGCACCAAAACTGTGATCCCTTCCCTCTGTACCTGCACCACACTGTGATTCCCTCCCCTGTACCTGCACCACACTGTGATTTCCCTCCCCCATGTACCTATCACCACACTGTGATTCCCTCCCCCTGTACCGGCACAAAAACTGTGATCCCTCCCGTTACCTGCACCACACTGTGATTCCCTCCCCTGTACCTGCACCACACTGTGATTCCCTCCCCCCTGTACCTGCACCACACTGTGATTCCCCTCCCCCATGTACCTGCACCACACTGTGATTCCCTCCCCCTGTACTGCCCACACTGTGATTTCCCTCCCCCCTGTACCTGCACCACACTGTGATTCCCTCCCCATGTACCTGTACCACACTGTGATTCCCTCCCCATGTACCTGCACCAAACTGTGATTCCCTCCCCCTGTACCTGCACCACACTGTGGTTCCCTCCCCTGTACCGGCACCACACTGATGTCCCCTGTACCTGCACCACACTGTGATTCCCTCCCCTGTACCGCCTGACCACACTGTTGATTCCCTCCCCGTTACCTGCCACCACACGTGATTCCCTCCCCATGTACCTGCACCACACTGTGATTCCTCCCCAGGTACCTGCACATTACTTACCACTGTGATTCCCTCCCCCATGTACCTGCACCACACTGTGATTCCCTCCCCCATGTACCTGCACCACACTGTGATTCCCTCCCCCTGTACCTGCACCACACTGTGATTCCCTCCCCCATGTACCTGCACCACACTGTGATTCCCTCCCCCATGTACCTGCACCACACTGTGATTCCCTCCCCCATGTACCTGCACCAAACTGTGATTCCCTCTCCCTGTACCTGCACCACACTGTGATTCCCTCCCCCTGTACCGGCACCGACGTCATAACCCTGTCTTGAATCCCTGTCACACCGGCCCTGGCTCATCACCACTGAGCTACTGCAGCGGCGCTCCTCCTCCTCCCGCACCGACAGCGCGTCACAGGAGCGCCAACCCCGTCATCCCCATTGGTACAACTCCCCCCGCAGCCGGCACATCTCTCCCTCTCCCCCCCTGCTGGCACATCTCCTCCCCCCCCCCCTCCGCTGACACATCCCCCCCCCCCCCTTCGCTGGCACATCTCCCCCTCACATAATCCAGACAAGGACATGCCCCCTCTCTTAGTAGCCACGCCCCCCGCCCTTGCTCTCTAACAGATTTGCAGGACACCCGAGGAAAATTAGAATGTCCATAATGTGGGAGGTGAGTGACATTGGAAGCTCCAAATAGTTGCGTTGACCTACAAATCCGCAGCAGAATGTCCAGTGAAAATGTTGTTGTGCTACGTGGTGCCGTTTGTGAGATTTCGATGCTTCTGACATACATACAAACAAACTAACAGACAACTTAGAATTATAGTATAGATAGGAATATGTAACAGTTACAGACCAGATTAAAACGTGAGACCGCTTTAGTTTTGAAAGAACTTAGACTGGTGGTGGATGTGAGAGTCTTCAGTAGGTTGTTCCAGTTTTAGGGTGCACGGTAAGAGAAGAAGGAGCGGCCGGATACTTTGTTGAGCCTTGGGACCATGAACATTGTTTTGGAGTCTTAGAGTTTTTTCTACCTGCACTCCACGCTGTTCACCATGGAATAAAGGCGATTTTAGTTCAACTTTTTTGTGTTTAGCCCCAGTTTGTTTTGCAGCAGTGCTCCGCGTTTTTTCCTTTTAGAATTCCTTCTACTACATGCTTAGCGTGATGCACACATTGATACAGACAGCCTGCAATATGTGAGTATCCTCTTTTTTCTCCGTTAATGTCGCAGGAGAAGTGGGCTGTTCTAGGGTGACTTTACTCCTGAGTGGATATAGAGGGCCTTTTGCTCACAGAGATCTGGTCCTTTATACAGATCTCAGGTTCCTGCTGTTTCATGTCCCCATATATGAGCTCACATGCACACCCAGTCAGAGGTACACACAGAGGCTTTTGAAACCTGTCTTCAAGCAAGTTGAATACTTATTAAATACACTTTATAAGTCTTATGGACTTTGAGCACTGTTATTAGGGACTTGTTCCTGTTTTCTTCGTTGTTTTGGAGTCAGATCTCAGACGATAAGTGCTGCATGTGGTAGGGGTGAGGAGCTTGTTCAGATAGATGGGTAGCTTGCCCAGAAAGTATTTGAAGGCAAGACAGGAAAGATTAACTTTGCGCCTAGGCTCAAGTGACGACCAATCAAGTTCTTTGAGCATTTCGCAGTGATGTGTGTTGTAGTTACATTGGAGAACAAAATGGCATATTGAAATATAGAGGGTGTCAAGTTTGCTAAGGTGGGTTTGGGGTGCTGAGCCATATAGTATGTCCCCATAGTCGATAATTGGCATTAGCATCTGCTGTGCGATACGCTTTCTGACCAGCAGAATTAGGGAGGATTTGTTCCTGTAAAGTACACCTAGTTTGGGATAGGTTTTGGATGTCAAACCACATGCCCAGTTATTTAAAACTAGTAACAGGAGTTAGGGTGGTGTTAGCGGTGGTTCTGATCTGGAGCTCAGTCACTGGAAGCTTTAAAATGTAGTCTTGGTCCCAAATACCATTGTTAGTCTTGTCAGTGTTTCGAAACAGTTTGTTTTGAGAAATCCAGTTTTCGAGTCTCAAAAAGTCAGACTGAAGTATGTGTTCAAGGTCGGAGAGGTTATGGATGTGTGCATATAGGATTGTGTCATCTGCATACATGTGTATTGAGGCTCCCTTACAAGCTGTAGAAAGATCATTGATGAACACAGAGAAGAGTAGGGGCCCCAGAACAGAGCCTTGCGGGACACCACAGGTGATATCCAAGGGGTTGGAGTTAGAGCCTGAGATGGACACATGTTGGGATCTACGTGATACAGTAGGTAGGACTGAAACCAGTTTAAAGCATACTTCCCTATTTCAGAGCACTGGAGTTTGTTAAGCAGGATAGCATGATATAGAAGGTAATGCGTAAGGGGGGAAGGAGAGAGCAAAGCCCCCTAATCAGTGCACAACTGCTAGATGGATACAGTTGTAATGAAGTGTATGGTAAAACACAGAGATTTCCAGCAAATATGAGGGAAAGCAGAAATGCAGCGTGATCAATTGATAATTAGTGCGAGGGGAAGCAGGACCCAACATTTGTCAATCACCAGGAAAACCAAGCAGAGATTAGTACTGTACCTGCTCAGGTAATCTGGAAGCAGACTGTAGCCCTAACTGGTCTGCTTTACTTTTAGGACATTCAGCAATACGTAACATTGGCACCACACATTTAAGGCATAAAACAAGGCTAGTTTTTTTTTTTTTTAATGCTGAAAAGTGTATTTAAGCTTCTTGAAACCAAGTCCAAATCTGTACAGTACATCCAGGGCAAGAGCTAAAATTGAGCTGGACCACAATTTATCCCTATTTAACCTGACACCGTTTTCTAGAGTCTCTGCAAAAAAAGTAGATGAGTGCAGCAAGATTACAGCCAATATGAGAGAGAAAATAACCTGTGCAACTAAGAGGAGGGTTCTCTTTAGTTTTCATTTATTTTTGCTATTGCATGTAAGGTAACACCCTAGCACAGGGGTGGGCAACCCCAGTCCTCACGGGTCACCAACAGGTCAGGTTTTCAGGATATCCCTCCTTCAGCAGAGGTGGTGCAGTCTTCGACTGAGCCACTGATGGAACCTGTGCTAAAGTGTGGACATCCTGAAAACCTGACCTGTTGGTGGCCCTTGAGGACTGGAGTTGTCCACTCCTTCCCTAGAAAGACGCACATAGAAACTCTAAACTTTGAGATTACTATGTACTGTATTGGGTGACCTTACCAAATTGTGGATTCTGTCTTTCATTTTTCAATGTTGATAACGTGAGAAAGCTATAATTTGCTGCAGTGTTTGTACATGCAAACCAAGCAAACAGCAATGTTATTCAGCACCTCCCTTTTCCACACGTATTATCCCCACCCTCTTATTCTAGTGATCACTTGCCCAAACATTACAGTACATTTAATAGCAATCCATATACTGTACGTCATACTGGCCAACATATGAAAACTTCTTTCTGGGGGATTTGGGATAAAAATGCAAAAACTTCCATTGACTTGTATGTGGGATTAGGGAGACAGCAGCGTGTGTGTGTGTGTGTGTGTGTGTGTGTGTGTGTGTGTGTGTGTGTGTGTGTGTGTGTGTGTGTGTAATAATTAATTGTTTTGCACTGAAGTAGTTAAATTCCTTTTACCGGCTGACACCAGTAGAGCCACCCATGTCGTGATATGATTCATGCTAATAAGATATCGCTAAGCAACACTACTGTTTATCCTCCAGCTTCCATAAAATAATAAAAATGGATACAATGATAGAGACACAAAATAATTTGACATGTCCCATCAAGGGTCTTTTCAAAAGAAGCATTATTTAAAAAAAAAAACCCTAAAAGGTTTGCGAAAAAGCATAACATAGTGACAGATTTGCTTAGGTGGGATAAGCAGAAATTAATTATTTTGATGTAGTGCTTAAAAATGTGCAGTTCAATTAAGATGTGTACTGTATGTGTCAAAACAATGTTCGGATTGGATGTCATTTTAATTTAATAGGAAACAGAAGGACTCAAAAAAGCTGGCGAGTTGGTGCTTTCCCTCAGAGTCAGGTTATGTATTTCAGTGACCCATTTAATTGCACATGAATGGATTCTTAGGGCCTCATGCAGAGAGCAGCGCTAAAGTAAATCTCACCATTTTTTTGAGAAATTCGCGCAGAAAACAGCAGAAAATGGCGAGGTACGAAAAACGCGCCATTTTTTTTTTCTATTTCTGAATCTCGCCGCGCGGCTGGCGAGAACCTACATCTCCTACACTAGGAGGAACCCCACCTTTAAACTTTACATCGTTCTTCTTTTTTTATGGGCTAAACTTATGCTTTTTGAATCACAAAGTTTAAATCCCCATCAGTTGTCAATTTACGGGGGGAAAAATATGAGTGTAAACGTTATAAGGGACAAGACTGTTTGAATGACCCTGAAGGTAGTTGTTCAACTGCTTGTGTTAAAGGAGCAATGCGTGCCGTTTATTTTTGCAACTTTTTTTAAATATAGAATGGAAGCAGGGGGTCTCTGGAGTTGAACCCTGTTAATTGCAGCTCCAGGGACCTTCTGCACCCGGAGATACCTCAGAAGTAGGAGCCAGTTGCCGCTCTCCTCGGCTGCCGGGGATCACGTAATGGCTGCAGTCAAAAGATCTCGTGCCCTGCGGGCCAATAGGAAGCCGCGATGTCATCGGCGCGATGTCATCATGCCATGTGACGCGGGAGCTTTAAACTTTAAGGCTCTGCTTGCTGAGCCGGAGCAGCTACCGGCATCTACTTCTGAAGCAAGTATCTCCAAAAGCAGGGGGCCCCCCGGAGCTGAAATGGATGGGGTTCAGCTCCGGAGACCCCGATTCAATGCTATATAGAAAAAAAACCATAATATTTCTATGGATATTTCCTTAAAGAAGACTCCTGATTAGTTTTTTCATCCAATTATCCAATTGTCTTTCTTCAAGAAATACTATTTGAGCTGAGACTCCTCTTGGTCACATACTGTTGTTGCATGAGGTAGGAATGGGTTGCCAGTTGTATCAAATCATTTTGGGATTAAGCTCATGTTTTCTTTTGCAGTTGTCGGCTATCAGAAATATCACATTTTACAAAAGTTATATTTACTGATGTAATTATAGTGACATTGGGGCATATATGATTGATTATAGGCAAAGAAAAAGAAAGACAAAAACGTATTCATAAAAAGAGACATTCATAAGAGGTTAAAACTTTTTCCTTACAAGAATTGCTAGTATATAAAATTATCTTTAAATATAGCCTGTAAACTGAAGTATGGGAGTGGTTTAATTACGTTTAACTGTGTCATTTAGTGTAATGTTACTGTGTGTTCAAAAGGATCTGCCCTTACCTTTGGTAAATAAAATGCTTTCCGCTTTTCCTGCTGACTAGTTTCCTCGTTTCTATTTTTTTTACCTAAGGATTATTACATTTGTTTAAGGAACCCTAAACATTATTCAACTAATGTACACAAGGTTTTTTTGTGAGCTGAGTGGGACTCTTGTGCACAGGTTACAGATGTTGTGCGTGACATTGTTCCCCCAGAAAACACAACACGACACATTCTGTTCTACAGTAACGCGGAATATCCCAGGGGTTCCATAGGATTCAGTGGCAGTGAATGTGCAGAATATCGCCACATGTTGTATTCCAGCAGAGGGGACAATGAAACACGCGACATCTGTATCTGAAGCCTTTATTACTTTGTATGGCTAGAGACGTTAATCCCTTTGATTATTATGAACTAAAGTCAACCTTGTTTAACATAATGTCTTCACAGCTTGTACTATGCTAGTCATTTGCTGCCAGTGCTCCCATTATTCATGTATTCATTCTTCTAGCCTCATTCGCTATTTTATTCTATTAACTACATTTGCAGCAACATGAAATAAGATGGTTTTTATAAATGGATCACTGTACATAAAAGGATAAAGGGCCATAGTTAATAAGGAGTGCTAATAGATGCAAGTAAGGAGCTTTGTGGGCCATTTGTTTGAAAGGGCCATAAGGTGCTTTACATCTCAGCACCATTTAGGAATGCTAAACCTCTATCAATCACACATTATCATCCAGAATTACTTAGCCAAGTAATCACAATTGTTGTGCACCCTAGAAAATCTGTCACTATATAACATATCATATAAATCAGGGGGTGCGCAAAGTGGGGGGCGCGGGGCGCAGAGATTTTCGGGGGGGGGGGGGGGCGGCTGTTACAGAGGCCCCCGTGCTTCCCCAAAGGCACTTAAAATAAATGCTGGGGATCACGTGAGGCCTCTATAACTTTTTACTTACCTTGAGTTCCAGCAACACGTCTCCATGGCAACAGGCGTGAAACTATGCCACGGGGTCACGTGACGTCACATGACCCTGCGGTGCAATTTGACGTCGGAGCCATGCGGGGTGGGCGGGGGCGCATGAGGGAGACTTTGTGCACTCCTGATATATATATATATATATATATATATATATATATCATAACTTCAAAAACAAATCTCCACTTGTTCGCCGCACTGTTCAATCACAAGTCTTAGTTGAGCCTTTCAAACATTTATTTGCAGAATTCAAAATCAAATTCACAATGTTTCGGAGGAATCCCCTTCACCAGGTGAAATATTGTGTGTTTGATAAAGAATTCTGCAAACAAATGTTTGAAAGACCCCACAAAGAGACTTGTGATTGAACAGTGCGGGGAACAAGAGGAGATTTGTTTTTGATGTTCATTGTTTCATGCTGGAGGGGAGATTTTGGACCATGCCTCTAGCCAGCACCAACAAGCTACGAGCAGAGAAACACCACAGAGGAGTGCGGTAAGAATTGACTTTTACTTACGATATAATATAACAATAACTTAGATCAGGGGTGCGCAAACTGGGGAGCGTGAAATTTTCTGGGGGGTTGAAGGAATACCAAACAAAATTTGGGTTTTCTACATACAACATGCTCCACAAAGTGGTCACACGTGTTGCCGCTTGTGACATCAAACTTAGGATGCCCCCATTTTCTAATGTTGTATTTCCCCCTCTTGTAAGGCCCAGTGGTGTGTGGATTAATTATGTAAATTAAGAGGCAGCGCTGGGAAGCACATTACTTGTCAATCAGATGCGCTGACAGATTGAAAGCCGTGAAATGCTTCCCAAAAGATCAATTGGATAGGCAGCGAGAAATACATACAGTGTAAACTGCTGCGAGGGAAACCGTTTACAAAATCAATAACCCCTTTGCTATCAAAGGCCCCCTGTGGCAGTAATGGGGTTAAAAGGACTGGACTGACACCAAGTTGCACCAGGCAATGGAATCCACACCCACCGCATGATTACAGCTCAAACAAAGACACCTTCTTTGTGCCTTCAACACCTGTATTTTAGCATTGTTAGAAAACTGACCTGCCCATACCAATCCTTTATTGAATCAACGACCTAACTTTAAGGGAGTGGCATATTAAAAGGAATTAGCTGAAATTGTAGCCTGCACGAACGACGTGCATTTGCAAGGTTGCTGGTAGCTGCTTGCTTCAGATTCCTGGAAGCAGGTGTATTAACACGCATGTTCTTTGTGATATCTTTGTAATGGGCGGGCCACATTTTCCGCTTACAAATCTTTGGAAACTAACCTTCTCCCATCATCATAAAACATCACATGTTAACGCAGGTCATTGTACATTATGGCATGTAGTGCAGTTAAATATTGAGTGTTTCCTGCCTCTAGAAAAATGTTCCAGTCCGTACGTTAGCAAACAATATGCACTCTGGTAGGTTGTTTATTATTGATTAGTGTATTCTGCTTCTCACTAGGATTGCTCATGAATTATGTGTGAGCTGCAGGGCCCTGATTGGCCATTTCAGAATAACAGTGCATCCGGGAAGCTGGAGTAAACAGCACTTGCAACAGTGCCTACAGTAGCAGCCCCTTGTTGTAATAAAGAAGCTCTCTGCACTGCATATTTTCTGTTGTAATCAGATCCCAGTATATCTGAAAGTGCCTGAGTCTTGGGGAAAATAAGTCTAAACCGTAATCAGCAATGGTGACATCATCAGAACAGATTGGAGGGACACGTGTATGGTCTAAACACTGGCACGCTCCAATAACCTCATCCAGAGTGATTAGCTCAATTGGCCCCAACAATTTCCATTTCAATTATCTCTGAAAATAGTTCAGGTGTCATGTGATCACAGGGATCACATGACACTACGTTCAAGCTTTTGCTTTGCAATACCTCGTTAGCCTTTTTGAGCATGTAAGGGTAGGTAGCCAGGTTAGTGTTCGGCTATTAAATACTGTAAATGAATCCCTTGCTAATCTTGGTAGTCATGAAGACATTAATTGGCCATGACCTCATGGCCACTGTGGTTATAAATAGGTCAATAAATAATGATATTATGATGTGTGGACGTTTCACAATTGTCTCACAATATCTAGGTAGACCTTGTGAGCAACTTGATCATGTAGACCAGGGGTGCCAACCCCTGTTCTGGTGCCCCCACCCGCTTACCTAAGATCCGGTGTCAAATGACGCGCAGGGTCATGTGACATCATGTCACTGGGTCATGTGACGTCCTGTGGCGTCATTTAACGCACGTTGCCATGGTGACGTGTCACATGACATGACCCCGCTGCGTTATTTGAAGTTGCGTTGCCATGGCGACGCGTCGCTGAGTACATGGTAGGAGACTCTGCAGAGGCCTCACGCGACCCCCCGGCATTTTATTTAAATGCCTTGGGGATGAGCGCGGGCCTCTGCAACCGCCGGCACCCCCCCCTTCAAAAATATCCCCCACTTTGTGCACCGCTGATGTAGCTTGTTGTGATTACACAGGTAGTCAAATGACACTGTTCACCAGCTTAGTCAAAGCAAGCAGTAAGTGAATAGTATATGACTAGCTATTTGGCGAACGTGGCAGATTTTCATGCTAATGGAATTATTGACTAAATAGTTAACTGAATAGTCCCTTACTCCCCTTGCCTGACAAAGAGGAGAGTATATTAATTTGATAACATCGTCCTAGGGGTGAAGCTTTTACATTCTAACAATGTAAGAGAAACCTGTATGAACCATTAATGATTTCAAAGATGTATACTTGTGTGGAAAAAAAGACATAAACAAGATTTTGCTGCTTGCTCCCGTTACTTAACTTTTCTGAGAAATAAGCAAGCAAAACCTAGAGTTTAACAAATACATGTATTACTTTGCATAAAGACCCACAGAAGACCCATCTAACAGTGAGTGATTTGCTCCTTTTACACCACAGAAATCCTATTCAATGTATGAGACTGGACACAAGCAAGTGTGAGTATTCATCAATCAAGGGATGTTGCTCTTCCAGCTTATTGATGCAATGGAAGTGGTGTGATGCTTTAAGGGTTATTAATCGTGGGACACTTCAAGGATTTGGAACTATGTCTTCATACACATTATCCAGCAAATGGTCAGGTCTGTGTTAGAGCACTATACAGTGTTGTTTACTCTTTTACTTTGCATAAATGCAGTAACAATCATGTCATAGTAACAATTTCATGCATAACAATAACATGTATGTTATCTACTGTAGGTAATTTCCTTCTTTAATATATCACTTCTAAAACCTTTAGGGCCTTATTGTATAACGTGCGATGGCGCAGACCCGGCACTACAGCAGGTAAATCTATCACACTTTATACTTCATGTTGTATCCAGCACGTGTTTCAGAATTCCAGCATGAATACCCCAGGCTGGCTATTTCTTTACAGCCCACTTTCAATCATATTCTGAACCCCAACAAGGCCGTGACTGCTCAGTTCTAAAGCATCATTGCCCCTTTTAGCCAAATGAAGAAATATTTCTGGCCATCTGCATGGCTGCTGATGGTGTGATCCTACGAGGGATATAGCTGAGCCTGCAGGAGAGCTTCACTGCTGCTAAAAATAGCACGCTGGCACAAAAACTGACAAAGCAACAGATTATGTTTCCGGCGGATAAGTAGGCTGATAATTTGACCTAGTGTCATTTGTTTACATTACATTGTGTTGCATTAAACATGTTACCAGGAACAATTTGAGCTGAGAATTTTTAAAAGAAACAATTAGAGCATGTGAAATTGGCACAGCCTAAAAGTGCAAATAAGCTGCTGCTTTAGGAATGGTAGTTCCCTTAGGATGCACCACCTACCTCTAATGGGTGACGTGGCCCCTGAGAGTGTTCTGCGTGGTGTTACACAAGTGGCAAGGAATATGGAGCGCGACTCAGGGTTAGCGTTGCTGTGATTGGCAGCAATGCGACACTCAGGCCAAGAAAGGTTGCCCGTCCCTGCTTTATCCCTTAGTGACCTCCCCCACGACCTGGCCCCCGGATGATGTAACCGAAGGAGAGAGGACTCCACTTCCATTTCGTACACCCTAGAAAATGAGCAAGTGGCTTTGACATACCTGGTACGTCATAAGTACACCAGACCAGGTACATTATTCGGGCACTGTGAAGGTTAATGCATTCAAAACATTTGTTTTTATTTAAAACAGCCGTAAATTGCAGAGGTATAACCCTTAAAGCATGACCAATGTATTAAAGAACCGGTTCCTTTTTTTTAATCAGTTCTGTAGTTTTGGATAATACTTACTGTATTTTTTTTTAATTATTAATATTATTCAACTCTTAAAGCAGCAGTCCAAGCTGCCATTTTTAAATATTCCCCACCCCCTCCGTTAATATGTGCATCAATACAATCCACACAATATTGCATCCTGTGAAGGCTGACCCTTGTGAGCCACCGTAGCTATTCCATTTTGGCACCCTATTCGGAAGTGCCGGCTCCATACCAGTACAGCTGAGTGAACTGCTCCGCAGACGCGCCATCACAGGAAGGAACATCCTCGCAATCTGCCGCACTGATAGGGGAATCAGGAGCCCCAGGGCAACGGACGACCCTGTAGGCGTGAGCCTCTTTACCTCAGGAACTGCAGGAGACTGCAGGCACTGTGTTTGGAGGATCCCAGCGTCACTCCAGAGACAGGACGAACAGCCACCAGTGTGCTGGAAAGCATTATATTCCAATGCCTCATTTTAACGAACCGTTTGAGAGTGCAAAGTCGCATTTTACTTTTAAAAGTTTTAATGTTATTATGCCATGTATTTTCTTTTCTTTTTTTTAAAACTAAGATGCAGTATATCACTATACATTTTGAAAGGCTGTGAAGGGAAGACCAGGTTGCAACAACCATCTTCATCATATAGAAAGCTACTACATCCATGTTAAGTGTGCCTCAATAATTAGAAAAAAGGTGGAGAATGACCTCCAATATTCCAATGCTAAACAATCACGTAGAGGTATATAGGCAAATATACAGCCACTGTCCAGATACAACAAGGGAAGTGGTCTCAATGTAGGTATATAATAATAATGATAATGTTATAGGATAAGGGGTGGCTTCATGGTATAACTAAACCAATCGGGGGCCCAATAGCAGATAGGAACTAGAGGTACATGGTGATCTGACCGCAGACACACCACCTGTAAGCTCAATATGTGTCCCAAAAGTGCTGCCCTAAACCGACTAGTAACCCTGCCACCCCAACATCTTTATCTCTTTGATAAAGTCCAATGTCGGGATGAAACGCGTCAGAGTGGTCTTATCCATGATGTCCAGTCTTTTTTTGTAATAAAATTTATTTTTTAATCTACCAAGCTTGTGTCGGTACAAGGGAGTAGTGATCATTCATTTTTTCTACTTTATTGCCTCAATAATTATATGACTAATTTCTTAATTTATTGTAATTGTGATTACACCAATTGTTTCCTCTTTTCCATGTATTAAATCTATTTAGTCCACGCGCCAAAAAGACGTCCATCTTTACATCGACACAATGATAAGTAGTTAGCTAAGTTGCCGATCAATCCGTTCTCCTCTGATCGATTGGCGAAGATTCGGCTCAGGTTCACTAAATGGCTGTAAGTGCAGCAGAAGAGGACCCAAGAAACAATGTTCTGTGGGGAAGATCATGGGACTAGACAGTCACTAGATACAATTGGTGCATTGCTAGAGAGAGGGCAGGGCTCGAAAAGGGGTGTGCTAGAGCAGCGGTGCGCAAACTGGGGGGCGCAAGATTATTTAGGGGGGGCGCGGGCTGCGTGCAGGGAAACCTACGGGCGGCCAAGAAGCTCAGTGCTGAGGCTGCTTACAGTTCTCTGCTGTGTCTGCCTGCAGAGGGGGCGGGGCCTTGCCTGCACACAGACAAGCCCTCCTCCTGTGTTTGGGGGGGGGGTGTGTGTGTGGGGGGGTGAGTGTGTGTGTATGTGTGTGGGGGGGGGTTGAGTGTGTGGGGGGGGTTGAGTGTGTGTGTGTGGGATTGTGTGTGGGGTTGAGTGTGTGGGTGTGTGGGTGTTGTGATGTGATTAAATGCAGCGGTGCACCAACTGGGGGGGGGGGGCGCCCCAGGGCCAAGATTATTTAGGCGGGACGCATGCAGCGAAAAAGATGTGCGCGGGCGGCCAAGATGTGCGCGGGCGGGCAGCAGAAGATGTGCTCGGGCGGCCGAACAGGCTAGTGTAGGTGGCGGCCACGTGATTTGAAGGTACGGGGGAGGAGCACGCCCCAGCGCTGTGACGTCAAACGCCCCTCATTCCGGTGTCTGCCCTGCAATAGCGCTGTGTTCCTGCTTTTCTCCGCTGGCAACCTGCTTCGCTGCGATCCTCTGCAAGTGAAAGTTTAGGCTGCCACTATATCAATCACACTATGAATGTACAGAAATAATGGGGGGGAAAAAAAGTGAAAACACTTCCCCGCTCGTGCTTGCAAAATTATGCAGGACACCCTGTGCTCATGCTTGGAGAGTTGGTGATGTCACCGCTTTCAGCGGCAGCGTGGACGCAGCCTAATTTTGCAAGAGCGAGCTGTTGAAGTATGTAAGTATTTAAACTGCGCTTATAGTGCCGGCGACACGACATTGCCCGAAAGCAAATGCATTGTCGCCACCGTGTGCCCTTATAGTAAGCGCGACGGGGCAACGCGATTTTTTGAAGCCGGCAATATTTGATTTTTCAGGGGCTGTCGCCTCGTGACAGCCCCTGAACCAATCAATGGCCTGGTCGCCCGTGCCGCCACAAAGCGAATTACGGGTGACGTCACGCATCTCTGTCGCGGGCACTATATGCGCGGCCTTAGACATATTTGTATTTACATTGTATACTGTTTAATAAAGGTTTTTTTTTTTCATGTAATTTTGATTACATCAGGCAGGGGAAACCCGAGAAATTTCATGGATAAAAAGGGGGGCTCGGCATAAAAAGTTTGCTCACCCCTGTCAGCTAGAGCCTGTTTCAGAAGAGAAAGGGGATGTGACTTTGAAAATGGTTGCTATAAAAACAAAAAAAATGCTTGTTACATTATAATACATTAAACATGTCATTCAGAGTTGTTGTATTTTTGTTTTTTTAATGCTACAAGTATTTTCTCATAGTACAGAAATCATTTATTTAAAAAAAACACACATGTAGGATATTGCTTGGTCTGCAGCTTTATTGAGTTCTAAAGCATCCTTTGATTTCTATAGCAAGTTTTAGGCACCTCCCAAGCTGTGCAATATCTTTGCAACACTTTCCTGTTTGGGATAATTTTGTTGCCAATATTCCCAGCCGTTTGAGCTGTAAACTGTAACAATAGATAATGTTACCTTAGGCTGCGTGTTTTCCCTGGCCTTGGTCCGCGCGCCGTCCGGGGGCGTTTCGGGGGGATGGGGGGGGAAGCGTAAGCGAGCCCCTGCTAAAGCCGCTCTCATTGCGGCTGCAGGAGCTCACTGCCGAGCAGCAGCGTGCCATAGCACGGGTCAGCGCATAAGCGCTGACCATGCCAGAGGCCTTAGTAATATAAGGATACTACCAGAGAGGAGAGCCTCGGTGAGTAAAGACACTGAATCTGTAAACCAGTGTTTCCCAATCGGGGTTCCGCGGCACCCTGGGGTTCCATGAGAGGAACAAAATGGTGCCTCGGAATTTCCCAGAACAGGGGGAGACCAGGGCAGTTTCCTCTATCCTGATTGGCTGTAGGACCAAGCAGCCCCCTCTGAATCCTAACTCCCTGCCCCATCTGAATCCTTTAACTCCCTGCCCCCTCTGAATCCTTTAACTCCCTGCCCCCTCTGACTCCTGTAACTCCCTGCCCCCTCTGACTCCTGTAACTCCCTGCCCCCTCTGACTCCTATAACTCCCTGCCCCCTCTGAATCCTGACTCCCTGTCCCCTCTGACTCCTGTAACTCCCTGCCCCATCTGACTCCTGTGACTCCCTGCCCCCTCTGAATCCTGTGACTGTCTGCCTTCTGTGACTCCCTTCCTCCTCTGACTGTCTGTCTGTCTCTTTCTCCTTTGACAGTCTCTCTGTCCTGCGTTTTCTGTGACCCTGTCCTATTATGGGGGTGCCTCAGCAACAGTACACTGTAGTTAGGGGGGCCCCGAGAGAAAAAAAGGTTGAAAACCACTGCTGTAAACAATGACACAGAGTTAGAATTAGGGGAACCTGGTTCAATTCCCGGAATCAGCTCCTTGTGACTTTGGGAATGTCACTTTATCTCCCAGTGCCTGGGAAAATCAAATCGAGATGACTTCCAGCGATTGCGACCAAACCGTCGCTCCGCGCTTACTATAAGCGCACGCGACGGCGGCAATGCATTTGCTTTGCCGCGACGTCGCTGTCGCCGGCACTATAAGCGCGGCCTTACACTGACTGAAGCGGCCAGTATGTTAGGCACAATCAGGATTTTTACAGATTTAAAACAGGAGCACCAAAACGATTGCCAGCATAGGTGAGAATGTAAAATGATACACTGTCACATGCTTTACCTTAAATAATAAGAAGAAGAAAAGAAAAGGGGGAAAGTACAGTACAGGCAGTCCTCGGTTATCCGACACAATGCGTTACTCAAAATGGCGTCGGATAGCGAAACGTCTTAAAGCGAAACACGTTTTCCCATAGGAACACTGTTTAAATGAAAGGTTCTGTTCCTGAAGGCATTTTAACACTAAAATACACTAAATATTTTATGCAGGCAATAAGATATGCAGCACACACATAAATTATATAGTATATATACTGTATTATATATATATATATATATATAGTATATATACTGTATTATATATATATATATATAATTTCACATAAAAATTATAATATAATATATTATATACAAAAACAACGTTGCAAAGCGTCGTAAGACCGTTGGATAAGCCATTTTGGCGTTGTAAAAATGAACACAGGTATGCATTGCACAGCGTTGGATAAGCCATTCGTTGTAAAGCGAAGCGTTGTAAAACCAGGACTGCCTGTAGTATCACTATTTTAATATTCAGGCTACTAACAAAGTTGTATTTACTGTACCAAATATGGTGTGTGTTTATATTGTGAATTGCACGTTCCTGGATTCCCTAATATTATTGTACCCCATTCCAGTAAAAGATGGGGTGATAAAAAAAAAATCCTAATATTATTTCACACATTGTTGACTAAAAAAATAATAATAATGAAATAGCATTTATACAACCACATTTATTACAAGATCTCCATCAAAACTACATTTAAAAAAAAAATCAAGGGGGATAATGTCTCTATAAAATGTTGTATTGAGTTTTGTGTAGGTCACATGAGGGTGTAAATATGGGTGCTCTTTTATATCGCCTGATTAAAAAAAAATGAAATGAAGGAATTACGGGACAGCCCAATACCCTCCAAAGCTCTGCTTTACTTATGCTGGCAATCCAAAGCTGAGGAAATATTGAATAGAAAAAGACATGTCTCATATTGTATCTAAATCATTTTCATCCAGACATTGAGGGAAATCTGGTGTCACGAAGAGATGTCACTTTCCATGGACCAAATCAGTGAGATGTTGGAGCTCTAGAAAAGGACTGATTTTTTATCAATGAGATCACATAAATAAATAAGACCATTTAATCTAAAAATAATAAGTACTAATCAGTGAGACTATTGCAGAACTTCTTCCCTTAAGATGATCAAGTAAAAGTTTTCAGAGTTCATTAAACCAAAACCTTCATTAGGCCGCGGTTATAGTCTCGGCGACGGCGACGCTGACGTCACGCTGCGGTCGCTGAAAAAAATCAAATTGAATTGACTTCCAACGATTGCGACCAAGCCGTCGCATCGCTCCTACTATAAGCGCACGTGACGGACGCAATACATTTAAAGAACAAAAAACTAGGCGCTTACCCCAAGTCACGAACCAGAGATAAAGGACTGATATAATAAAACAAACTAGAAAATAAAATATAATAGATAGTCTCCAAAATAAACAAAGACAACCTTCGATCCCCTCTGCTTCAACCCGGTATAGGGATCATCCAAATCCCTTAAGATAACATAAAAAACAGAGAAAACAGGGGAGCAAGGGGTTAACAATTTCCAGGCAAAAAACTCGTAAATAATTGGGATAAACATCCCTGATGAGGGATGATAATGATGGTGGTAGTGTTAATAAACTTACACGGCCTTGTGTAAGCGTGGGTAAATAATGGTATCTTTGATGTATCCTCGGAACTGTCCCAGGAGGAGGGGTAAGGGTGGTATTAATAATAGCAACAAAATACTTACACGGCCCTGTGTAAGTAAAGATGTGGTTGTTTACGGTCTGTGGGGTTCAGCTTAACCCTTCCAGGATGTAGACCCAAGTACAGGCACTAATGTATGTTCTTCAAATAAGAACTGCAGCCAGGGCTCCCCTCTTAGGTGCCTGGGGTCAGGCAGTCTTTATCATTCTCCCCGATCCAGTAATTCAAGGGGTGAGTGAGGCACGGTGTCAGTATAACATTTTTAACAGGACATTTAATGGGTTAAAACGACTGCACAGATAAACACAAGAATAGCACTCACATAGAACAATCTTCAGGCTCGTCACGTCACCGTGTGTCTCTCCCCGATTACTGGATCGGGGAGAATGATAAAGACTGCCTGACCCCAGGCACCTAAGAGGGGAGCCCTGGCTGCAGTTCTTATTTGAAGAACATACATTAGTGCCTGTACTTGGGTCTACATCCTGGAAGGGTTAAGCTGAACCCCACAGACCGTAAACAACCACATCTTTACTTACACAGGGCCGTGTAAGTATTTTGTTGCTATTATTAATACCACCCTTACCCCTCCTCCTGGGACAGTTCCGAGGATACATCAAAGATACCATTATTTACCCACGCTTACACAAGGCCGTGTAAGTTTATTAACACTACCACCATCATTATCATCCCTCATCAGGGATGCAATACATTTGTTTTGACGCGCCGTCGCCGGGACTACAAGCGCGGCCTTATACACAGCGAAGATGCTGTTGGGCTTGTAAAATCATGCAGCTCACTTCTCTAGATGAGTAAGAACAGTAATTGTTAATACCCATCAACTTCACTGAGGTTAAGAGACTCCGAGTAATATTCCCGGGTCCTCCTAATGCTTTATATGTTACTTCATCAAATCAGAGCCAGCTGTACCACGAACAGTAACATGTCCTTTATTTGCAAGACAATACTGTGGTGCAATAAATGTGATCAACCCTCTCACGTAAAACCTGGTGCTCAGAAGATGAATTTACATTGATTTCAGATTGCAGCACACAGCATAGCGTAAATATTACCTTTTAAAGTGTAACTTTCCGTCTCGGATCCCTGCTAATGTGACAGAAGGCCGCTGTGCAGTGCGAACAGCTCCTCACATTGCATCCAGCACAGAGAAGGGAGCGTTCAGTAAATATACTGCACAATTGATCAAAACATTTGGGCACATCTATTAGGTGCCGGTACGGGTTATTGCACCCCCATCCCGGACTTAACTCCTATTCAAGTCAATGGCAGTTAAAGCCCACATGGCTATACGCAGTACATCATTCCATTTCTGCACCTCTAGTACTGCACGTCCTTCTGAGTGATACTTATGACTAATGCTTACACAGTATGTTTGGCCTAATTATGTGTGTGCGTTACTAGAGACAGCCTATCAAGAGTGGGACTACAATACAACACCCTTATTTGCAGTGCAGATACAGATCTTTAACTCACACCCCTGCATCAAACTCCCTAACAAGAAGTAAACTGGTACACAGTAAAGTTGCCACTAATGCATCTTCTCTTACAAGGTTAACAATGGCGTCAGTGTGACTCAGCAATATATTTTATATGCCATACAAAGAGTGATTTGCCATCCTTTGTATTTTGTGACTCTGGCTCCAGCAACCTGACATTGTGCACTAAAGGTAATGTACACTACATCAGCAGCGCTAGTTTCTTTTGAAGTTTACACTATCACTGATTTCTAAAGTGAGTGAGACTGGCACCAAGTAAGTGAGTCAGTGAGATTTGATCGAACTGTTTCGATAAGCTTTTCGTTCTGGAACAGCATTCTAATTATTATAAACAATTATTAGTATCAAGTTGCAAAGTACCCATTTACAAAAAAAGAATCAAGCAGTTGTAGGTTAGATCCTTCCAGTTACTGCTGATCATGCACACTTATACGGTGCATTCCATATATCCAATATTACTACACACTTTTACACTGTTTTCAAATGCCACATGCTTAAGTAATTCACACAGCACACCTGATTGGAAACAAATTATTGAACTATTACACTGTATGTCAGCATTCTGTTGTATCCATTTTAATTTCGACATTAATAATCCTGATTCATATAGTAACCAAGGAGGGAGAGGAAGTAGGTGGTACGAAACTTTTTATTGGACCAACAAGTAGTTGATATGTTATAAGCTTTGAAACTCTCAGGGTCCTTACCTGAGAGCAAAAATACAAAACAGTGGGATCCCCGGCGCTATAACTGCACTTTACCCTTGTCCATAAGTTATCACAGTCCTCTTGATGATTTGCAGGTAGGTACAAGGCAATTGGTACTGACTGGCCCCTTGGTAGTCCTCCTAATATCAAATATATAAAAAAAGAAACAAACCATTGCGCAGTAGCAAGTACTAGGTTACAATTCTACAGGACAAATAGCAATGCCTACTTACAAGAGAATTTCTTGTTGTGTTCAATTGAGAGAATCTGTTCTTTAGCTTGCCTCTTCTCCTCGACCTCAACAATCCCACATGTAGTCGTCACTCGATCAGTCTCTCCAATGGTGATGTTCATATATCCACTGTGGTTCCCCAAGAGAGAATGACAGTGGACAGATTGGTGCAGATTGCTAAAAACTGTATTTAATAAAATGACACAATAGCCAAAAACTCACTCACGTGGTTAAGGCTCAAATAAAACAATTCTCAATGTGCCGTCCGCAGCTTGTATTGACAGGTACTGTGTATGCCCCAATGCACCACGAGCACGCTCACTGCTCACAGCTCTGATTGCTCACGCCTTGCTGACATCACGCCAAGCGCCACAGGAAACCCTCCTTGCCGACGGACACCGTAACTCCTCCTTCCCAAACGCGGTTCGTGACGTGAAAACCGTCACTTCCTCAGTTGTGAGGGGAGTTGACAATAATGATGCTATTTATACCCTCAAATAGCATTAAAAACACATCCAACACTTAAAGTGCCAGTATTAAAAAGCCATTTAAACATGTCAAACAGATAATGCTGCTAGAGCGGATTACCCTGGGATTCAGCAGCACTGCCACGATTGAAATACATAACCTAATACAATGTGTTATTCCTTTAAAAAGGAGGCTAGATCGAAATCTATATTGAGGCCTTTGGGTGACAGTGTCTTCAAAGTATATATCCAAAAGCTTTCCCTTTTGGATAGATAATTGAGTCTGTCACCCCCCTCCCACCCCCCTCCAACTGGCTTTCGGACAATCTATTCCCCTGCATATAAGGCCATCTGGTTTCTGATTATGTACCATTTTTAAGTGGTTGGAGACACTATGTGTCTCCAAACCTCGTTTGATGTTATATATGTGCCCTGCCAGTCTACGTTTTAAGGGTCTCCCATTTCTCCCTACGTATTGAAGTCCGCAGGGACATTGCAGTAAGTAAACACAAAATTTACGGTTAATAAATGTGTCTATGCTATACTTAATACCTGTCACATTGGACTGAAAATGATCACATTTGAGGCCAAATTTAATGCTATTTGAGGGTTTACCGTTTATTTACTATTTACTATTTATTGGTACTGACTGGCCCCTTGGTAGTCCTTCTAATATCAAATATATAAAGAGAAACAAACCATTGCGCAGTAGCAAGTACTAGGTTACAATTCTACAGGACAAATAGCAATGCCTACTTACAAGAGAATTTCTTGTTGTGTTCAATTGAGAGAATCTGTTCTTTAGCTTGCCTCTTCTCCTCGACCTCACCAATCCCACGTGTAGTCGTCACTCGATCAGTCTCTCCAATGGTGATGTTCATATATCCACTGTGGTTCCCTATAAATAGCATCATTATTGTCAACTCCCCTCACAACTGAGGAAGTGACGGTTTTCACGTCACGAACCGCGTTTGGGAAGGAGGAGTTACGGTGTCCGTCGGCAAGGAGGGTTTCCTGTGGCGCTTGGCGTGATGTCAGCGAGGCGTGAGCAATCAGAGCTGTGAGCAGTGAGCGTGCTCGTGGTGCATTGGGGCATACACAGTACCTGTCAATACAAGCTGCGGACAGCACATTGAGAATTGTTTATTTGAGCCTTAACCACGTGAGTGAGTTTTTGGCTATTTTGTCATTTTATTAAATACAGTTTTTAGCAATCTGCACCAATCTGTCCACTATCATTCTCTCTTGGGGAACCACGGTGGATATATGAACATCACCATTGGAGAGACTCATCGAGTGACGACTACACGTGGGATTGGTGAGGTCGAGGAGAAGAGGCAAGCTAAAGAACAGATTCTCTCAATTGAACACAACAAGAAATTCTCTTGTAAGTAGGCATTGCTATTTGTCCTGTAGAATTGTAACCTAGTACTTGCTACTGCGCAATGGTTTGTTTCTCTTTATATATTTGATATTAGGAGGACTACCAAGGGGCCAGTCAGTACCAATTGCCTTGTACCTACCTGCAAATCATCAAGAGGACTGTGATAACTTATGGACAATTCTATGGACAAGGGTAAAGTGCAGTTATAGCGCCGGGGATCCCACTGTTTTGTATTTTTGTTATCTGGATTGCAAATTTGTGGGATATTTGCTTGGAGGGATTCCCAGGGCAGCTTTTACCAATCATTCACAAATTTTTGGATTATCAGTCATTTACACTTTTTTATGTTTATTCACCAATCACAGATAGATATAGGTTGAAGCGCTGAGTTATAGGGTTTATTTTTAGTTAGGTTCCTTGCCTCAGAGGTTTGATGATTCATATATCATTTTAGCAATACTTCTGTAAAAGCAACACTTATCAAAGCTACATACGTAGACATATTAGACAAATAACAAACATCTCATTAGGTTTACTCACGAGTACAAATTGCTTTTGTCATCATAGTAATGTGGTATTAATTCCCCACCTGATCTAACTGGCTTAAGGCTCAGGCCTTAAATCAAAAGAACCAGAAAAACACAGTGGCACGTCTCAGCTTTGACTAAAATAAACCGTTTGAAGTTACAATAAAGTCAGTAATACACAAAAAAGAAAGGATATGGTGCTTAAACTGACAAAATGTTTTTGGAACATATCACAAATTTGCATCACAGATTTCTCTTCACTACTCGGATTTATCACAGATCAGTAAGGAAGATACATGTATTAAAGGAGCAATCCATGCAATATCCTACATGTGTGTTTTTAAATAAATCAGGTCTGTAGTATTAGATAATAATAATAATTATATTTTTTGGGTCACAATTCAATTGGGGCATTAAAGTAAATGGTATTATAATTGCAAGACCTGTTTGAGCTTGCTGAGCTTACATAACACATGGAAATGGATTGATAAAATTACATAATACTGTATTACAATTGTAGAACATATTAATATATCACCCCTTAGAAGCTCAAGCAGCCAGTTATTCATGGTCAATAGATGATGATCGAGCCACTTGGGCTACAAAGGAGTAAATATTTGCACATATGGATTCTATGCTTTTTCTATTTTATTTAAAGGGTGTTTATGTTGTATGTTAACCCCTTTGGTGCCCGATAGCCTTTTTTTGCAATACATTGGTAGTCTCGGGTATTAAAAACGTTAAATATGTTTCTGCTATAGGTACTTTGGAAGAAATTCTATTAAATGACTTCATGGTTAAAACACCCCAGTAAAAT
The DNA here is from genome assembly GCA_036426205.1 of Ascaphus truei. NCBI lineage: Eukaryota > Metazoa > Chordata > Amphibia > Anura > Ascaphidae > Ascaphus > Ascaphus truei. The sequence goes on along the minus strand of CM071569.1, from coordinate 144,747,954 downwards.
ATGTGCACACCCAAATAATCCAACAGCAAGTAAAATAAAATTCTAAATAAAGCAAGGTGCCTCGATGAGGTGTATAGGTAAGTATTGGGTTCATCCCTCCACCCTCTAATTACTCAGCAAAAAGAATAACCCAGTTACCAGACATACTTAAAAATACATCAGCAACATTTTTTTCATTTATTTAGGCCCCCAAAAAACCTTTGCAAATGCAGATGGATATGTCATAAAAATTAACAAGTGTTTAGCAATTAGTAAAAGTAAATCCTTTCATAATAGTCAATTTCCCTCTGAAGTCTATTCAATCCCAGAATGGGACATATTTCTTTTTTATTAATAAAAATATTTTACCAGGAAGTAATACATTGAGAGTTACCTCTCGTTTTCAAGTATGTCCTGGGCACAGAGTTAAGACAAATAATACATGTTTACAAATACAGTTACATAATGAGCAGGGTATACATTATATACAAGACATTGCATGCACAGTTAAAGATAATTTGTATTATGGGCGTATGAAATAGTTACAGACCAGATTAAAATGTGTGACAACCTTAGATTTGAAAGAATTTAGACTGGTGGTGGATGTAAGAGTCTCTGGTAGGTTGTTCCAGTTTTGGGGTTCACGGTAAGAGAAGGAGGAGCGGCCGGATACTTTGTTGAGCCTTGGGACCATGAACAGTCTTTTGGAGTCTGATCTCAGGTGATAGGTGCTGCATGTGGTAGGGGTTAGGAGCTTGTTCAGGTAGCTGGGTAGTTTGCCCATAAAGAATTTGAAGGCAAGACAGGAAAGGTGAACTTTGCGCCTAGACTCTAGTGATGACCAATCTAGTTCTTTGAGCATTTCGCAATGATGTGTGTTATAGTTGCATTGGAGAACAAAACGACAAATTGAGTTGTAGAGGGTGTTAAGTTTGCTAAGGTTGGTTTGAGGTGCCGAGCCATATACTATGTCTCCATAGTCAATAATTGGCATTAGCATCTGCTGTGCGATACGTTTTCTGACCAGGAGACTTAGGGAGGATTTGTTCCTGTAAAGTACCCCTAGTTTGGCATAGGTCTTGGTTGTCAGGGTATCAATGTGCATCCCGAATGTTAAGTGGGAGTCAAACCATAAGCCCAGGTATTTAAAACTAGTGACAGGGGTTAGGGTGGTGTTAGCGTTGGTTCTAATATGGAGCTCAGTCGCTGGAAGCTTTAAGAATTTAGTCTTGGTCCCAAACACCATTGTTACAGTCTTGTCACTGTTTAAAAACAGTTTGTTTTGGGAAATCCAGTTTCCGAGTCTGAAAAAGTCAGACTGAAGTATGTGTTGAAGGTCAGAGAGGCTATGGCTGTGTGCATATAGGATTGTGTCATCTGCATACATGTGTATTGAGGCTTCCTGACAAGCTGTGGGAAGATCATTGATCACATAGATTGTTAAACTAATCTCTAAATCGTACGTACAGCAGAAGGTTTCCGGTCAACAGACCTTCATCATATATATATATATATATATATATATATATATATATATAAAGGAAAAAAGAGGAGAGAGCGCACGCCCATAGCGTAATGGAGTAAATTTAATGAAGGGAAGGGGGAGGGGGGGTAAAAAACGCACTTACAAGAAGTACAATAAAATCAAGCATATGTGATAATAATCACCACCATTCGGTCTAACTGCAAGCTCTTGGGGCAGTCCCAGGCTCCGTTGGTGAAGGAGCAGCGTCTCAGCAGGTTTCCAGGACTGATGTAAATCATCCGGTCAAAGTGCAGACTTTTGGGGCATTCCCAGGCTTGCAGTTAGACCGGATGGAACTATTTGAGGACTGGTTTATCCTTTCATTTGCTTTTTTCATGTGTTGTTGCTGTATGTTTGTTATGGGCCTATCTTATGTTTATAGGTCCGTATAACCTTTACAATATTGCTTAGACAATTTAGGTTACACACTAGATAATTCCAACGTAGACATACATAGTGTATATGTTCCTTAGAGGCGCAGCTTTTTTCCCTTCTATTTGTTATATATATATATATATATATATATATATATATATATATCTATAATATATATATATTATATACATTAAATTAACCCTAAAAAGGGTGATATCTCCTATCCCTCAGCCATTGCATCGCTTGCGCTGATTAGCACAGTTTTCCATGAGTTACCACTTGTTTTTAGCACTAGCATCCTTTACCACAGTTAACTCACACTTCATGTGTGCAACCGTTTTATGAAAAAACAATTTGTAGTGAATATGGCAGTAATTCCAAATAATATTGCAGTGATCCCTTTTTTTAAATAATGGCACATTTTAAAGCAGCAGTATCCATCTTTAGTGAATCTAACTCGCAGCTTTGATTGTTTAAATCCTTCAACCTTAGCATCACAAAGTATACAAAAACAACTAATTAACCAATTAGCAAACGCACACAACAAATGCTGTGTATGTTCCCAGGAACAGTTAGCTTGAGTTAAAACGCTGTGTCTAGGTTCAATGTTTACAAATGTTGCAGTGTTATAGTTCTGATGTCACAGCAGGTTAAGCTATCTAGCTTTTAACCTCTTCATTCAGTCATTGCCACGACTTGTTTGTTTTTCCTGACACAAAAATATAAACACCACTGTGCAAAAACTCTTGCCCTTGCAGTCCAACATGTTAAAACGACATTGAGGAAGAGGCCAGTTGACAGAATGGGGACACAGTCTTCTTCCCTCTAGTAGACCAAGAACATATCCATCATGTTTAGAAGGCCAGAGGAAATGATAATTCACTAGTGAAGGACAAAATAGGGGTGGTGCTGTGCTGCCTAGGGCCCCCTCCAGAGACTGACCCCTCATATTGGCAAGGGAATGTTCCGGGACACTACAACTGAAACAATAAAACGGCTTCCATGAAGGAAATGTGTAATACTTTGATAAGTGAAAATATGACAGAAAACTGTGGATCTTTGCTCATACTAATAGCATGTATTTAGATGTAATAGCATTAAGTAGATGTATTATGTCAGCACTTTCTTTTAGTCAGCTCGGGCCTGCAAGTAGTAAAAATAATACATGAGAGAAAAGGACCAAAGGTAAGTTAGGAACTGATACATCTGTGATCAAAAGTGTGTCAAGTTACTTCTCCTTTAACTGCTTCTATTGCTCAATATAAACCACTCGTATCACTTTGTGGCCCAAATGATGCAAATGCCCCACAAATTGACACAAAGCTTGTTAGTCTAGACAGTGATAAGCATCACAGAGCTCATTAGTACCTGTGTCAGAGTATGGGAAGTGGGGGAGAATGTCATTGTCTATGAGGAACTGTATACACAATGATGATCCTGTATACAATACAAGTATCTATGAAAACATGCCCCAGTTTAATTCTGCTAGGGCAGAATGCTTTTATTTGTGGCCATGTACAACCGTATCTAGAATCAAAGGGGATCCACTCTTCTTCCAAACCTTTCTAAATGAAAACGAGTCTCTTATTTAGTACTTGTTTGACAAGTTGACCTTTGATGTTCTTGTATTTAATTGATGGATTGCTGTAACAAAATTTAGTTGTTTTTTTTCCAGTGCCACACATACACTTGTCATGCAAACTCCATCCTTGTAATCTACTCTGAGCTCATGAAAGAAAATACAAAAGAAAGAATTGCTTCAGAAGCTGCAGATACAATAGACATGGTTAAATATTTAATATTTCAGTGTGTGTTCCTTCCATGGGTGACAAATGCAATCCCTAGAGTTATTTCTGAGGCCAGTTTGCATTTCTGCAATGAATGACTATCCAAAGTGCATCAGCCGTAAGCAGATCAGACAACCGTACAACTATTTTAATCCCTACATAAATGGAGCCCCTGTGGAACCCAGCCTAAGAGAGATCAATGGGATGGCCTACTAGTTCCTATCTTGGTTTATTGTGCAATTTTAGCATTCTTTACCAATAAAATAAGTATTCACACTCTGTGTGGCTGAAGTAACTGATGCCTGGAAGTCATATTTGCAGAGCCTGGTAAACCAACAAGTCATAGTGAGTGAAACAAGTGACAAAGTCTCCACCATACAAACCACAGTAATAATAAAGACCCCTTTTAAGCACGTTCACATGTCTCAGACAAGTCTCTTAATCTGCCTGTCCACATAATCCCACCGCGTACAGTGCTTCCTCTGCAGCCTTTATGATTATGGGGTAAGGCAGGTTTGGGGACCTGTCTCAGACGTGAATGCGCTCATAAATGTTCTTGATTATTAATGTAATCTAGAGAACGTATAAAACTCTATGGTTCTAATTTTGCAAAAGGAATTAAAATAAGTACGAACAGTAAGCTGGTTCCAGTTGTTATTTGTAATTGCTATAGGATAATCTCTGTGACAATGCCACCTCAGATATGACGGCTTTAAATTACTTAAAGACTCAAACTTTGATTCATCTCATTAAATATTGGGCAAGAAAACTAATCCTATAACCACTCCTGAGTAAGTACACTTACAGCACCAGATCTACATTGACGCAAAGCTCTTTAAACATTAAAGTTAGGAGACACAACATTGAACTCAATCTCTTACTGTCAATGTAACTTCCATCAAGGATATATAGCCCTGTGAGACTGCTTACTATTAAAGAACAGATTTTTATTTCAGTCCAGTACTTTGTTTTGACAACCGGTATGTAGATGATTAATGCATAATAAAGATCCACGGAGATCATACACATGAACTAAAGAAACTGTGTTCAGTAATATTCAGAGGGTGCGTTACTCAGACTTCCCAAGGGGTAATTCCACATAATAAGAAAGAAACAAGCATTTATTTAAACAGCCGGACAATGTCATTGGTTTCCAGAAAAAGATTGTCATCCTCAAAACTAAAACGTACTGTATGCTTATTAGTTTCACGTGGAAAATGAATACATACATTCATATGTTTCTAGCTTCTTCAGGTAATATGTCATTCACATTTTATCTTGTATTTGTCTCTGGCTAATGACAGCTGCATTATGTTTTACATAAAACAACAGAGAAAAATGTGTGTGGATTAACAATTTGCCTCTGCAGTATACAGTATACAGTACAACAGTTAACCATCTTATCACACAAGAAATTAGGTAAATATTGTAAACAAAATCAAACTCACTTCCTCCCCTTTCAATTCCCCTCTCACCTACCCTTTGCCCTTTCTCCTCCCTCCCTCTCCTCTCTCACTCCATCCTCTCACTCACTTACTCCATCCTCTCACTCCTCTCACCTCTCTCTCACTCCCTTCTATGTCCTCACACTCACTGCCCCTACTCCACTGGCCACACACACACACACACACACAAATCAACCCATCCCTTCCACACTGACACACACACACACACACACACACAATTCCACCACCCCATAACAAAACAATACATACTCCTCCATCCAATACATACCCTCCATACCACAATAGCCCCACTATACATACCCCCCACAATACATACCCCTCACAATACAAACCCTCCATACCACAATAGCCACACAATACATACCCCCTACAATACATAACCCCCACATACCGCCCACAACACATACCCCACAGAATACCCACACAATACATAACACTTGCAATACATTTCCCTTCCCCAATACTTGCATAATACATATCCCCCTAATACCCACACAAAAATGCGGAAATTGGACCCAACTTATGGCGGGTCCAACTTCCAGGGTGGCCAACCGGAGGAAGGCCCTGAGGTCTGTCGGGGGAGGCAGGCTAGTCCGCCGCAGCAGCTGGGGAGAGCTGGGGTCTGGCAGCACTCAGGGGCCATGCAGCCGCACACAAAAGTTGAGCTCAACCTCCAGCGCTGGCTGGCCAAGCCCCCCACAGCCACAGATGTCTCGGCTCTCCCGCCCCTGTTGGCAGCCCTGACTCCCACTATGGACCTAGGAGAGATTGCCCCCGAAAGCACTAATTTACACATGCAAGCATTTTATCCAGAGCTTTGCATCTTATTGAAGAAGGGCAGCAGAAAGCAATTTTTATATTTCTTGTTATTAGTTGTAACACATCTGCATAACTAGATGGTTGCGTTATGTTTTAGGGTACAACCTGTTTGTTTCTTACACATACCATTCATTTCAGTAAAGAATTACTTGCTCTTGTTCCACCTGCACCTAGTGTACAGTACATTCAGTCTTCTTACGCAAGGGAGAAAGTATATCCTATTTAACAGCAAGCAAATCACTGATTGCATGCTTTTATTGCTAAACTATTTATTTGTCAGTCAACTTTTAAAAGCACTTCTAGATAGCACAGAGCCAAAGGAAACACAGTTTAATTAATGTTCAGCCTCAATTGTTCCCATGGTCTTTTTAGCAAATAAACAATGAAATGCAGAAAAGGGTTATACAGTATACACACAATACAATACTTCTCAGCTAATTGGGACCTTTTTGTACTTCTCGATGATTGGAATACTTAATCACTTGATTATTACGTGGCAGAAAATCTTGACTGCAGCAGAGAGCCTTGAAGAAAAGTACAATAATATGGGATATTTCAGTATGTTTCTGGACTTTGAAACACCGACCCAAGTCCAGTTTGTGTTAACTAAGTAAACTAAGTAAAATACTTTTACCTGTCTACATAAAAACAATAACATGGCATTAGTCTATAAACCATGTTAACAGACACTGAACAAAAGTCTCATAGTGAACATTTACTGCTACTATACTTTACTTCATGGCCCCAGAAGACTTCCATGGACTCTAGCAATGGGGTCAGCATTATCCAGGAATAAGTACGATCTGCAATACGTCTCATGCAAGTCTCACGTTGTTACTGATGCCTATTCAAAATGCTGTGAAGATGTCTTCCATATGATGCATAAAAGTTCAGCTTCTTTCCAACGAATGGGGCTGAAATCTTGTTGGCACGGGCAACAAATGCCACAGTATACTGAATAGGAGCCAATACGTCATGAAAAACCCTAGATACACTGTATTATAACAGTTAAAAATAGCCTTTTTCAAACAGATGTACTATATATACAGAGTATTCTGGTCAGAGCCTACCAGGGGTGAAGGGAAATACGATATAAATATACCATAAGATGGCTCATTTGGTGCTTTTCCCTTCAGTGCCCTTACAATGTACACTATATGTCATGGTCTTTTACTATTTTTCTAGGCGGCATTCGCGGTAAGCGCTCCATGAGAGCGGTGACTTTGAAGTAAACAGAAGGGGAGGATCGTCCCCTTCCAATCCGGTCAACGGCACCAGGAAGTGTTCACGTGATCGTTCAGGAGAGCGGCCACATCATCGCTACTGCCAGATGGTCCGTGGCACTGAAGCGGTTAAGAAAGAAAATGCAGGATAAGGCTGCGTCCCCGCTGGCGCTGAGCGCACTCATTCTTGGAGAGCGCTCCAACCATGAGCGCAGGGTGTCCGGCTTGTAGGGGCAGGGGTGGGGGGGGGGTTATTGTGGGTAGTTGAGCGCGCGGATAAGTATAGATTTTTTGTTTATGTAAGCGCCAATCGCGGCTGAGCGTGTGTGCACGCGCACGAGCGCCGTGCGCACCGCGTGAGCAGGGACTTACATATATCTGTATATGTAATTCCCAGCCGCCCGCTCAGCGCTAGCCGGGACTTAGCCTAATGTGCAAGGGTAGAGAATGGAGAGGAGAGGCCAAGAAGAGATAATGTGTGTAGGTTCTCCGAGAGCCGGTGACTCCAAATTCTCTTAGTAAAAGGACGAGACATGAGCCTAACAATGAGAACCACAGTTTTAGGGATAGCAAATTACATACAAAATCATAATGTTGTATTATGGTACCTTATAATAGAAATGAGCGGGGAAAGGTGCACATCAATGTAAAACCTATGCTCTCCAAGTCTGAAAATAATAAGGCTGTGTAAGCAAGCAGCCAAAATTACCTACAATGTCACTCTCTTAAACAGGGCTTGACTTTACATAAACCTGTTATACATCAACTTGTGCCTGCAAGTATCCATGACTCTTCAACCTGACTGCAATAAGCAGGAAGTGTGGGAGTATTATACCTAACAAGAAGTGAAGAGATAGGCAGTAGGAACATTGGCATTGCTACACCGAACATCTAAGGATCGTCCAAGGCCCACATTCCCCTAACATACAGTATGTGCACAGTATATGTAGCATCTTCACAATGGAAGGGTGCTATGTTAATTATGGTAGTAAATCCCCGGGGACGTTGTCTAAGGTGATTTGGGGTACACCTTTATTCATTTTATAGTGCTAAATATAGTTCTTTCTTGTTTACCAAACATATCTCCAAAATGGGGTAGACCTATTGAGAAAGTAGTTAATGCAAAGAAATCAAGACAGACCGCAGACACCAAATGCTATAATAATAAAAAGTACCAAACACATGTTTTAGTTACACTGGTACTCTAATTTAGCATTCACTACTCACAAATGCACATAAACCAAAGCTTAAAATGACTTACAAAACAACTGGACATACTACAAACTTTCTTATTATTACACACAAATTTCTAAAAACAAATACTATGCTATTCCTTTGATTTGGCTGATATTCACCATTTAAACCAGTAATGTATGTCTGAAACTGACCCATGCTGTGGTATTGTATACTGCAACTAGGCTCTTCCAACTGTCAGAACCAGTGTTTTTCAACAGATGTTCCTTGGACCCCTTGTGTTTCCCGGGCATCCCTAAAGGGTTCCCTGCAATTTTCAGGTTTTTGCAAATTGTACCAAATACAGAAGAATTACAATTCATCTGATCTCAAACTCTATTAGAGAGGGTTGGAGTTCATATCTGATCTCAGACGTGCTATTAGAGAGAGTTGGCGTTCCTTACAATGCATCTGATCTCAGACATTATTAGAGCGGGTTGGGGTTCCTCACAATGCACCTGACCACAGACGCGCTATTAGAGAGGGTTGGGGTTCCGCAGAATTTCACAATATAATTATAGGGTTCCTTAACCAAAACCGTTGAAAATCACTGGTCTAAACCATCTTCGACATCAGAGAACTGAAGTCCCAAAACAATCATTGGCTCCCACCACTAATTTCGACTGTTCAATTCAACTGCTACTCCAAACTTCACGTGGTGTGATGAGCCCCCTAACAGTTTTTGCTGAGGCTCAGATGCTGTCTTATAGTCTTGTTTCTCTAAGCAGAAGGAACTATGATGATCTGGAGATGCACAAAAATATCCAATATCAGTTCACTACAGTACCTTCATTTCTACAGTGTAGTGCTGCAAGAAGGATATGTTTTCAAACATATGCAATATCTTCACCCTCCAGCATGAAATGCTGGAGGCAATAAATATTTACATATATCAAAAGCATCCAGTCATTTATTTTCCATTAAGTCTTCATAGGTCAGTGTTCCTCACGCTTCTCTTTGGGACACAAAAGTCAGGCAATGTTTTAAGGTAACCAGCTACTCACACATTCACATAAGATAAGTGCAAACATGCTTGGTAATTAATTGATTATAACTAAAATCTGGTCTGGCTGGGGTTCCCAGAAGGGTTGAAAAACACTGTCTTAGTATACTGTATAATACACAATGCTGATGTCACTGCCATAGTGATAAATTACTCAAGGGAGAGGTTAGCATCAGGTAATCCCAGGATGACTACAGGTGAATTGCACAGTATGTTTAGAGCGGCCTTAACATTTGTAGGCTGCAGCCATTAATTTAAACATACAGTACAATAATGTCACGATTGCAGAGTTCTGTAACCTTCTTTGTGCTACTACTGTAAGAAATAACTAAATACATTTTAGGTGCTAACGTTTTACAAAAAGTGGGTGAGTGGTGTTTAAATCAGGCGGTCTTGCGACTATCGTGTGAAGCTTATTGCTTCCTGTCTGGCCCAAGTCCGACATCAAATGAAACGCTGGTTTGATAGCTCCGCCAGGTTAACCTTAAGTAAAGAATATGACGTACAGAAAGGTTCTCTACACAAATGAAGAAAATATATTTAGGAACAGAAGTTAAGCTGAATAGAGCACACAGCCTTGTTTAAAACCATATCATATCTTTTTACATTGCCCTTCCCTTCTTCAATCTTCTGTCTCACACAACTGAGTTGTTCTCTTAATCAGAAATGTAGCTCTTCAGTTTTCAATCAATATTAATTACACAGAAAGATAGGAAGTTAACATAGCCCAGTTTCAAGACTCGGGGGCTGCAGAGAGACATTTACAATAATTGAACAGTAAAGATGTAATGATATGTATGAAGGTGCAGTATAGGCACACTGTACACACTACTGTATGTAGATTTGTTGTTTATTCCAACAGATAGCTGGTTGAGCATAACTTGGTTTTAACCCTTTGCAGAGAGAGATAGTGATCTTACTAAATGGCATATAGTCTGTTTGCCAACTTCGATCATGGGCTTTGGTTTAAAAATGTATAATTGGAAATCATAATTTCTTACACAATTGTGACCATCATTTAGTATGCAGCATAAGCAATAAAGTTATGCAATACATACTGTATAGTCAATATTTCCTGGTTTTGGCTAAGAACAGTGCTAAATACTAAAAGCAAATTATCACACGACAAGACTTTAGGCATCGCATGTGACAAAAGTACAAATCAATTCCTAGAAACCATAAGTGAGAGAGAGACTGCTCCATATACAGACAAGAGAAGGGGTTGTAATATTAATTACTGGTGCTGATGATCTCTGATAGAGAAACATAAGAACAGTTTCTTATTTAGTTTTGGACCAACAAAGAAACTGCAGAAATGTACAGTATGGTCTATTTCTTCTCTGGTGATTGTAATAATAACTAACTCACAGGCCCTGCCGAAGACGCAGGTTCTCTCTACTATTGCTACTATGAAAAACATGCTAAATTTAAAGTAATAACTTCGTGTAGATTTAAATAAATACAACGTGAAGGCAAAACGTGAACAAATGATCTCTCTGCACTGCTGTGCAGAGACCTGGGGCAGTATTACTGCGCATACAATATAAGAGTGGAAGTGTTCATATTTGTGCTGCTCACTCTAACTCTTTAACCCTGATCATACAGTAAGTGTATTTACTCCACAAATCATCTGATCTACATTAAAGCCCCCTCGGATGCACCCCCCTCCCTGCCGGGATCTTACCAGGTGGGCAGCGGGTGTCCTGTGTCACAGTGACAGGGGAGATGGGAGCTCTGTTCCTCCCCAGGGCAGTCAGTGCACCGCGCGCTGTCAGGGTCCCCGTTCCATGTGATCTCGCCGCACGCGGCCCCCGCCTGGCATTGAGTGTGCTGCCGCCCCGGGGCGCAGTCACTACAGGCAGCAGGGACAGGGCTCAGAGTCCGGCTGCGGGCGGGGACAGCGCCCGCCTATCACAGCAGCAGCCATGCAGAGAGGGCAGGAGCTAGCAAGGCAGGTGCACCAAACGGTATGCCTGTTAATGTTCAGTGATTTAAATGCGAGACAATATAGAGGCTTTCACACACACACACACACACACACACACACACACACACACCCACACACACACCCACACACACACACACACACCACACCACACACACACAACACACACACACACACACCACCACACACACCACAACAACCACACACACACACACACACAATAGTTTCTCACAATGCTTTATCACTCTATCCTTTTGAGTATATACTTTGGCATTTAATTTAAATTGTTTATCCTTTTTTTTACACTATGGAGCATGCACTTCTTATTTTTGTATATTATACTTAGTTCTGGATGTGGCCCATCCTGCAAGAAGCTGCCTAAGGCCGAGTCCATAGAAGGACAGGCCGCGCTGAGCCGTGCGGACGCTCAGCGCTGAGCCCCTGCATCCTCAATGAGGATGCCTGGAGAGGGGGCTCACGCGAGCGTCCGCAGGCGTGCTCAGGCTTTGGAATTTTCAGCCGACAGCCAAGCTGTTTTTCAGCGCGCTGTCGGCTGAAAACATCCAATCAGCGCTAAGCTGCGTCAACGGCGCCGTGACGTCGACGTCGGTGCGTCGCGGGCGATTGGCCCAGCGACGTCACTGCCCCGCCTCCCTCAGTCTCCCCCCGCCTCCGATCGCGCCCGCTGGCTCGCCTGCATGGGCATGAAATTGTGCAGATTTCAGCAGGCGAGCCTCAGTGCGGCTTAACCCTCTATGGCCCCAGCCTAAGTCTCTGATCCTCTTGGAAATATTTCAAGTCATGCTATCTAACAAAGACATTGATTGTATTGGACTTTGTTTTACTATTATAATTGTATAATCATCACTTTGTCAATGAGTATATGTGTACAAGTTGTCACTGCACATTCACATCATTATCAAATATTGGATTCACATACATATGTCTGTACTTAAAATGAATTGTTCCTTAGTATTTTCACAACAATTTGACGCTGTATATTTAGTTTTGTTTTCTGTCTGTCTCTCTTTATAATATATTAAATAAGTTATGGTGGGTGAAAAAAGTGACCAAAAAACCCCTCCATAGCAAATAGCAAATGAAAATATCGCTTGTGAGCACATTCACATGTCTTAGGCCTGGGACATGGTGCAGGGAGCGGCGCTGGGCAGCGCTGACGCTCATGCTCTCCTGCTCAAGCAGGAGATTTTTCGTGTCCCTGCATGAGCGTCAGCGAGCGCGCTTGTGTGCCGGGTGGGAAGCGGGCCTGGAGGCGGGCCTAGGACGCGTAAGTCACGGCGCCGACGTCACGGACTGCCATTGGCTTCTGGCAGTCACGTGACCGGCCCTGCGCTTCCCTCAGCGGGAAAAGTAAAAATGAATCTGTCGGCTGAAATTCCACACGCCGCCGCACGCCTGCGGAAGCGTGCGGAAGCGCTGTATAAAGCCGCGCTGATAGGGATAATGTTTCCCCTCAGCACGGTCTTTTTGACCATGTCCGAGGCGTAAGGCTGGGTCCCCGCTAGCGCTGAGCTTGCTGAGCGGGCGGTGCTTGGCGAGGTGACTTGCATATATATATGTAGCGGGTGTACCCCTAGGGTACTATAACTACTGCTACTGCTGTCACCTGTGAGGCTAACAAGAGGCCCGAACCTCCGCCACTGGGAGCCTGGGGTATACTTACACTTGGTGCAGCGCCTCCACCGATGAGGGATCCCAACGTGGTGGGAGTGTGCCCTTACCAGACCAATCATACAGTAAATACACACAGTGGAATGAAACAGTATTTACTGAGCATGTACTATCACTTAGGCAAACTTATCAATGCATAACATCATTACATCAAAACATCAGAGTATCACCTCACATGTCAATCATGGCATTACATCACATATCAGTCCTTGGTGCATCCATGTGCCAGGGCACTTAACCTCTGAGTGTCTACCAGCTATAAAGTGAACGTGGGGGATACAGCTTCCCTGTGTTGGGGCCCGTTGGTGCACTTAATATACTACCTTCCTGGTTATTGTCCTAACCAGGATAATCCTTGAATGATCAGCCGCTCCGCAATGTGATCCCACGATGCCCTGCGCTGCTCTCTGCAGAACTGGATACACACGCTGACTCCCCAGGGGAGGGATCCCAAGCCGGATGATCCCTTTTTCCAATAGTCTCTGCTATGGACTTAGATCCTCTTTCAGCTACACGCTGTACTGACAGTCAGGCACTGTCCTGTAGCCTCTCTCTCTCTATGCAAAAGTGTGGGTAACCGGTGCATCAAAGTATGAGTCCCAATAATTTTGTAATGATTCTTCCGTAGGGGACACTCCTATATGATGGTGAGCAATGAAAACATACCCTAATAGGGCAAGGGACTAGTACCTAGTGCTAACCAGCACAATGAACAGTACAGAGATTGTCCCAACCATAATAACTAGGCATAGTATATAAAAAACACTCACTTCTTAATTCCAGAGGAGCAGTCCCATCAGGTATCTTGAAAAGCGTGCAATCCACCAAACAGAGAAGGTAAAGTAGATGAACAAAGGCAGTGCACTGCCAGCAAAAACGGAGGAGGCTAATGGTAGCAAAAAGAACTAGTTTATTTAAATAAAAGGATCAAGCATGACCCCTGGAGCACCCAGAAACCGCACACCTACGCGTTTCGGGCCGTGCTCCAGCCAGCGTCCCAGATTACGTGGGGCCCTATCCAGCCAGCGTCCCAGATTACGTGGGGCCCTATCCAGCCAGCGTCCCAGATTACGTGGGGCCCTATCCAGCCAGCGTCCCAGATTACGTGGGGCCCAATCCAGCCAGCGTCCCAGATTAGTTCAGGATACTTGTTAACTGTTCAATGGGGCTAAACGCTGCACCTTACCACTAGTAATATTCCTGGGTGGAATGTCTGGGGCCCGGGACATGTCATTGAGCCACTCTCACAATCTGCGGAACCAGCGTCTGGTCACTCAGCCTAGAAGGGCAACGGCCGAATCCAGAGCGATAGGGAAACAAAGCACATCAAAGGCCATATCAAAGATGCTTCCCCAGAATCGGAAGACCACAGGGCAAGACCACCAGACATATACAAATCCCCTACAGTTTTTCCAGTATATGGGGGGGGGGGGACCTTGAATGAAATGGATGTTGATGTGAAAGTGAAATTATAATTTATACACCTTTGTTTATTTGATAAACTGTACTGAACCTCAGGCCTCCAGGTGTCCTCCCGATACTAATTTAATCTCAGGTCCCTCTCCCGTTCTTTTATAAATGTATATTATGCAGGGTTCAGTCCTCACCTTTTCTAGCATTACTAGCAGAAGACTCAATTTTAAAGTGTAACATTTTAGCTGCCAAAGGACCCAGCACCCAGAAACCACACACCTACGCGTTTTGGGCCGTGCGCCCTTTATCAAGGTGTATATACACCTTGATAAAGGGCGCTCGGCCCGAAACGTGTAGGTGTGTGGTTTCTGGGTGCTCCAGGGGTCATGTTTGATCCTTTTATTGAATAAATCAGTTCTTTTTGCTACCATTAGCCTCCTCCGTTTTTGCTGGCAGTGCACTGCCTTTGCTCATCTACTTTACCTTCTCTGTTGGTGGATTGCACACTTTTCAAGACTCCTGATGGGACTGCTCCTCTGGAATTAAGAAGTGAGTGTTTTTCTTACATACTATGCCTAGTTATTATGGTTGGGACAATCTCTGTACTGTTCATTGTGCTGGCTAGCACTAGGTACTAGTCCCTTGCCCTATTAGGGTATGTTTTCATTACTCACCATCATATAGGAGTGTCCCCTACAGAAGTATCATTACAATATTATTTAAATGGGACTCACATGCTTTGATGCACCGGTTACCCACACTTGTACTATATCAGACAAAGCGGCCGTTTCTGCATGAAATTCCTCATTGACTTCAATCACATCGGCTGATATAGAATCACACCGTAGTATCAGTGAGGGAACCTGGTCCCCAGTGTTACATGCTGTATATAGCTGGCAATGGTAAGACTCTACAAACCACTAAAGTAAGCAACATTTACATGTAAAATACTATTGTAATCTCTGATCAGTAGTGTTGGGCACTTTGCCAGTACCAGTGTGTGTAAGTTCTCTGTAGCCCCAAAAATGGCCCACACAGGAAGCCCCTGAATTCCTGATACCTTATAATTTGATAAAGTATGATTAGGACACAGTGCAATCGTGTGGATGGTGAAATATCCTCCTACACTATGCATCGCTTCTTCATCTCTGCAATGTCATGCTGAGAGTATTTACTGGAGGGGAGGTCATTGCAAATCATTTCCAAATACTACTCTAGCCATCCATCTGTGATACATAAAAGTTTGAGAAAGAGAAACATCCAGCCTCATACAACATAAAAGTACACTGATAATCTGTCCGACGTAGCACATGGCATGCATGAGCAACCAAAACTCATTACAATAAGGAGATATCTGCTTAATGCCGATCCAGCCATATTGCAGTTTAGAGAATAGGGCTGTGTGTCTTTCTACATTTATATACTGTATCCATTTATCTGTATAGGTCACATGTGTGTATACACACACATGCACGGCCCGAAACGCGTAGGTGTGCGGTTTCTGGGTGCTCCAGGGGTCATGCTTGATCCTTTTATTTAAATAAACTAGTTCTTTTTGCTACCATTAGCCTCCTCCGTTTTTGCTGGCAGTGCACTGCCTTTGTTCCTCTACTTTACTCTCTCTATGAGTAAAGTGAAGGAGTCCCTGTCTTAAGGCAGTTCCCTACACCAAACAGTTACTTATCTACAGTGTCTCGGGACTAACTGGGCCCTGGGGGTATACCGCTGGCCTAATCCCTGGAGCACTGCTCCGTGGACCTAACCTGCACCTTCAGGTTTCTGGTCTTGACTCCTGACTTCCTCTCCCAACAGGCAGTAGTCCTTCCTTCCTTCAGAAGCAATCCAGCCATTCCATTGGCTCTCGTGAGTCACCAGGCAGCTTTCTCCCTAAGCATCATGGGAGTTGTAGTCTCTGAGCTGCCTGATTAACATTGTGACCGCGTGCGCATGACACATTGCCTGCGCGACTCTAATGGCCGCCGCGACCTTGCCCCGCTCATGCGCAACCTTCCAGGGCTCTTCCCGGCCTTTGACGACTCTGCGCATGCGTGCGCACACCTAACATGGCGGCGCCCTGGGGCGAGAACTACCGGCAACTCTATTCAGCATACATACTGAGGGTAAGGAGGGGGGAAACGGGAGCATGGGGAGACCGGAGGGTACCTGGCTACGTCCTTCCCCTGGTGAAAACCTCAACCATCCCGCTTGAACTACACATACACAACAACATTATATAATAAAAATGCAGTTCAGTGTACAACTTAACGATCAACTTTAAACGAGATTGTACGTTTCTACAAACATATTTATCACAGAGGCAAGCTTGGCTTTTGCTGGCTGCTGAGACTCAGTGAGGTGCCCCTAATGAATCATAAGCCACTCTATTGGGAGGGCGTCTCACTCGCTGACTTTTGCGAGTCTCAGTCTCCATCTCTTCATCTTGAAAGGGTCCCTCGTAGGCTTGAGGCCTGGACTCTTGAGCAGAAGGTGAACCAGTTTGGGATAAGTCTCTTTGTGACTGAACATTGTCTCTCTTGGGCACAAAACTCGGGCTATTCGGATTTAACTGTGAACTTGATGACTCGCCGGTTACCGGCACTTGAGGTGCAGGCCCATTACCCGTTGCTCCTTCGGTAGGTGCCCACCAATCTCTGTTGGAAGTGCCTTCCAGAGGATCTTGAGTTGTCTCTGCTGTTGAACTTGAATTCTCCGTAGACTCTTCAGGCTCAAGATCGCTTTCTACTGTTTCTGCTTCTGGGTCACTTTCTCCTAGTTGTGGGATAGGCAACAAATGGTTTCGGTGCCAGACCTTTACCTTGCCATTCACGTCACGTATGCGATAGACAGGGAGGCCCGACATTTGGGACTCTACTTGGAAGGGCCCCTCTCT
This sequence comes from Ascaphus truei, assembly GCA_036426205.1. NCBI lineage: Eukaryota > Metazoa > Chordata > Amphibia > Anura > Ascaphidae > Ascaphus > Ascaphus truei. The sequence goes on along the minus strand of CM071569.1, from coordinate 144,730,604 downwards.
CCAATGATCAGCCGGCTTATGCTTGCCGGAAATCCCTAAGTTGCGTAGGAGAACTGCGTCTCCTGGTTTGAGCTCTCGGAAACGGACTTTGTGGTCATACCTCCTCTTATTATTCGCATTCAGTCTCGCGGTGGCTCTTTCTGCCAACTGATAGGCCCGATGCAGACTATCCTGGAGTCTTCTCACATATTGATAATGAGCCATATTAGGTACCCCATCGGTAGATACCCGCAGGCGGATATCTACCAGCAATCTGGGCTTCTCTCCCAAACATCATGAAATATGGGGTGTACCCCGTGGACTCATGCCTAGTACAATTGTAGGCATGCACCAATGCCTCCACATGTTTACTCCATTCTACTTTTTGAGGATCTTTCAGAGTGCCTAGCATGTCCAGCAATGTCCGATTAAACCTTTCAGGGAGCGCATCCCCCTCTGGATGGTAGGGGGTAGTTCTTGATTTCTGAATATTCAACAGTTAGCAACTCTTTGATCAGCTTGCTCTCGAAATCTCGTCCCTGGTCCAAGTGCATCCTATTGGGTAGACCATAGTGCACAAAATACTTCTCCCACAGCACTTTGGCCACTGGTATCTTTCTGATCCTTAGTTTGAAAAGCTTGGGCATAGCGAGTATAATGGTCAGTCACTACTAGCACGTTTCCTATGCCTTTTGAGTCTGGCTCTATACACAAGAAATCCATGCATACTAAATCCATCGGAATGGAATTAGTGTGCGCTGTCCTCCGCTTCCCCTTTCCTCACTGCCTATGTGATCCTCCCTGCAGCTCCCAATCTCCCGTGATCAGCGGGGCAAATTCCACATAAAATAAAACAAAACAAAAGGGGCGCATGAGAGAAAACACAGAGACAGTATGTACTACCAAACACAATTTATATGTACACTAATACATGTACAACATACTTAAAATTAAGACCGGATCATAATATCCAATGAATCACACAACACACAACACTACCAGAGGGCAAGCCTCAGTAACCCAAGGCACTCGTTGAATTCAAAGATCTTAGGGAATGGGGGCTTACGTGATGATTATCAGCCAGCCCAATGCCTTCAACGTAGCCCTCATGGGTGTGTATGCGTGCGCAGCTTCTGGAGTCCGTTATCACAAGCCCTCCATCACTGCCTATGACCTCACCGCGACGCGTTTCGTGTCAGAATGACACTTCCTCAGGGAGTTGGTCTAACAGTTCCCATGGCACTAGTTAAGTAACCTTCCTGGAAATAATATCAGCCTATTTGCGAGGTGCCATTCCCATAGGTTGATATTGTGCGTATGTGTTTTCTCTCATGCGCCCCTTTTGTTTTGTTTTACTAAATCCATCGGGCCAGAGCTTTTAAGATGACCCATTGGGGCAGCACGGGTGGGCAGTGTCTTTCTTTGTACACATCATAGGCACTTAGAACAGTGTTATACCACTGACTTTCGCATTTTAGGCCAGAAAAAACGATCTCTTACTAATCCGAGAGTCTTATCCACTCCTAGGTGCCCGTGATCATCATGTAAGGATCGTAAGACAAGTCGTTGTAGATGTTTAGACGAGAACAATTGACGTTGATCCGGATGGTTGTGGTATGGGACAATCCTATAAAGGAGGCCGTTGTCCATTTCAAATTTTCTCCATTCTCGCATAAGAATTGCAAATATGTCTTTGGGGGACCGTTCATCATAGAGGGATCATTCTTGTGGTGGGCCTCAAGAACCGCATTAACCACTGGGTCACTGGTTTGAGCTAGGACCAGTTCCTTCCAAGTGAAGATGACATTTTGAGTAAGACCCATGCCACCCGGGTGGCAGTAGGCATTCGGAAGGGCCTGGAGTCGGCATCCTAATGAATCCACCACTCGCAACTCTGAGAACGCCACCTTATTTTCCACTACCGCTGCAGTAGAGCACATCACCTTCATTCCAGGTACAGAAATCTCCTCCCACGGCCCGTCATCCGACATGGAGTTCAGCCCCGGTCTTCTGTTTAGCGCGTCCGCTCCTATGTTTAGAGGCCCAGGCTTGTATTTTAACGTGAACTGATAGTTGAATAATGCGGCCAACCACCTGTGACCAGTGACATCCAATTTTGCAGTTGTCAAGACATAGGTCAACGGATTGTTGTCCGTTCTCACTTCGAAGGAGACCCCATACAGGTAGTTGTGGAGCTTCTCCACTATGGCCCACTTGAGGGCAAGGAATTCTAACTTGTGAACCGGATAGTTCTTCTCACTGGGAGTTAAACTTCGGCTCACATAAGCCACTGGATGCAGACCAGCTGGGTACTTCTGGTGTAGGACCGCTCCCAGCCCATTGAAGCTGGTGTCCACATGCAAAATATAGGGTTTCTCCGGATCAGCATAGGCCAGCACCGGCGCTTCCGTCAGACTTTTCTTCAGTCCCTGGAACGCCTTCTCACAGTCCGAGGTCTATTTATCTCCAAAAGGAGTCCTAGGAGGTGTAGCTTTCTGTTGAGGCTCCTCGGGGTAAACCTTAAGAAGATTATTGAGAGCCTTGGCCTTACTCAAGTATCCTTCGACGAACCTTCTGTAGTAGCCGCAGAAGCCTAAGAATGACCGCAGCTCCATCACATTGTCAGGTCTGGGCCAGTTGACCATGGCTTCCACCTTGGCAGGATCTGTGGCCACTCCTTCGGCCGAAACTATGTGGCCAACATAGGAAACGGAGGTTCTGCCAAATCGACACTTATCTATGGATCGTTTCAAACCTTCTTTGCCCAACCTATCCAACACCTTCATAAGGCGAGCCTTATGTTCTTCGAGGGTCTTCCCGAACACGATTATGTCATCCAGATAAACGATGCACTCGCGCAGGTTCATGTCCCTGATTGTCTTCTCCAGCAGCCTCTGGAATGTCGCAGGAGCACCACAAATACCTTGAGGCATCCTAGTGAACTGGTAGAACCCAATGGGGCAAATAAAGGCTGTTTTTTCTTGGTCAGACGGGCTCATGGGGACTTGATAGTAGCCTGAGCATAGATCCAACACGCTGAACCATTGGCTGCCAGACAATGCATCCAGGATCTCCTCAATCCGGGGTAGTGTGTACTAATCAGGGATAGTACGTCGATTCAATGTACGATAGTTAACGCACAGGCGGACGGACCCGTTTTTCTTTCTGACTATCACTATTGGCGAAGCGTAGGGACTTCGGGACTCAGTCACTATGCCGGCCGTTTCCATCTCGTTGATGACATTCCTTACGTCATCCACATCCCTTGGGGCAATTCGTCTGGACCGTTCTCGGAAGGGAGTGGCATCTGTCATTCTGATCGTGTGTTGGGCGTTATGACCAGTGTTCGACAAACCTATACATTTGCTCGCCCCGGGCGAGTGGATTTAACCCCCGGGCGAGTAAATATTGGCCCAAGCAGCACACGTTTGCTACTAGGTGGCGAGTAGATTTTTTTGTGCGGCGAGTAGATATTTTGGTGATTTGTCAACCACTGGTTATGACTACAGCCCACATCCAACTCACTAGTAGAGTACACTTCTTGGCGCTCTTCCAGCTGTGCGCTCAACCTCATCTTCCACTCTGCAGAGACAGTTGAATCTCCAAAGTCAAACTGCATGCCTTTCGGTCTCTTCTTGAGCGGTAGCAGCCTTTACATGCGCTACTGTCTCCACTGTGGTCACCGGGCATATCCTACCCAGTCTTTGTCCAAATTCAAACGGCACCGGATGAGGGGAGACGTTTTGCATGGACACCGTAATTTTCTCCGGAATAGCTGCGGTCCATTCCCTCATCTCTGGCACCATTTTGTACCCTCTTTTGAGATCGTCTTCAGGAGTGATCTCTAGCGAGAACAAAGTGTCTGTCGTACTTCGGCCCCAGTATCTGACCACGGCGGTCATATGTCTCACTCCCCCTGGTGGAATCTCGATCAGGCCCTTTTCATGATTAAAAATCTCTCCATATTCTTCCTGGGAAGCGACACGTAAACATTCGTCCTTGAGGGCTGGAGGTAGCGGCAGCTTAGACAGAGGTAATTCCCCGGTCCCTTGGAGATAGGCTCAGATCATGGACCTTACTACGTCAGCGTTCGTTCCTAATATGATGGGGGCACTTGGGTGCTCTTGAGGTTCAGGGCAGACCAGGGCTTCCAATCTCATTGGGTGAGTCCGATTGGTGTTCAACTGGAATATGTCGATCTGCACACCTATCACTCCGTCGATGGGATAATCCTCGTTACTGAGCCCCCAAAACTTCATCTGGTTAGCTGACTGTAGGGGCAGATGGCTAAGGTGTTGGTTGTAAAATGTTCTATAGATAATGGTCACCTGCGACCCGGTGTCCATCAGAGCTGAGGAGTACACGCCTTCCACAACGACTCTTATTAGAGCAGTGGGTCCTATCCGGCGGTATTCATCTGGTGGGAGGATTTCTTCCGTGGGGGCCTCCATCGGCCTCTTCTGGTAGTGCCGGGAAAGAAGTGAGTGACAACTGAACTTGCACGGTGAAGGACTTGGGTCCGGTAGAATATTTCTTGGAGTGGGGGCAGGCCCTTGCAGCATGACCCGGTTCGCCACAGTTGAAACAGCGAAAGTCTGGCCGATATCTTGAACTGCCAGGAGATCTGAGCGGAGACCTAGGTACCTCGGTGGTGGATGTATCTTTCTCCTTCTTACTCCCTTTTCCTTTGGGCATTGGGGCATCCTTGGTATCTTCTTTGCGGGCTTCTTTACCCTTTTTGGGGGGGTGGAAGTGCAACTGTACCTCATGTCTTCTGATGTGCCGCATTAAATCCATGTAGCTTTGTGGTACTGCAGTGATCGGGGCAGCCCGCATCACCAATGCTATGGGGTGACTAGGCAACAAATCTTTCAGTAGCTGCTTGAATCGGTGTCGGTCCACGTCAGTGGCCACCACAATATTTTTGGACAGAAGATTCCCCAAAGACAGCTGAATCTTGCGGACAAGTCTTCTCCTTCCTTTTGCCTAAGAGCCTTGAACTGCGCCATCAACTCATCCTCATCGTCCTCATACGCATAGGACTGTGTGAGCATTACTACCAACTCATATGCCGTAACATCCCCCTCTACTTCACGATACATCCGAACCAATTGTGAGGCTGGGGGTCGGAGACTCCCCACTAGTCTCTGTCGCTTGACCGGCTCTGAGCATGACCATTCAGCTAGTATATGGATAGCATGCTCCCTCCAGGTCTCAAAACCTTCTTCTCCTGTAGGCGTCGGTAGGATTCCCGAGAAGGGCTTTAGCTTCCTATAGTTTTGAGATTGAGAGGCAAGAGTTATGATTTCCATTATTTGGGGCACAGTCATATTCAATGGAGGGCCTCCACTGATGTGGTTACTACCAGTCCCAGGACTGACGCTAGAAATGGGCGGGAAGCTTTGTGATAGTCTATCAGGAGCCGGAGACGAGGGTAGGCCCCTGGCACAGCTGGTGGCTCCTTCTAGAGCACTTGGAGAAAAAGTCACTCGTGGTGGACGGGTAGTACTGACAGGGGTACTTGAGATAAGGACATTCGCTTGCCAATCACTGGTAGAGGGCCCTTTGGGGACAGGTTTGTTGGTTGGAGAGTTTGTGGAGGTAAATATCTCTCTGATTTCAGGTAAGTCTGAGAATATTAAGGGATAACCCTCGGTTGGGGCCTCAGGGGCTTGTAAGACCCTAGGAGCAGTCTCCCTACATATTTCTTTGCCCGCCGTGAATAGCATAGTACTCCATTGGCACGTGGGGTCATATTCCCGTCCTCTTGACCTTAAAGGACCTAGGCCCAAGAGTTTCTCTGAGTCCCGTATTTCACTCTCGGACACTAGGGCAGGGACATTCCCAACAGCTACTACATGACTGGGTGGTTCCCTGACCTTGTATGCCCAAGCGTGGACTTCCTGACTTGACGGAGCGAACATGATGAACAATTTGGATAACAATATAACACAGAAATTCTTGGGCACCCCAGGTCAGAGATCTCAGCAGCGCCTCCAAATGTAGCGGGTGTACCCCTAGGGTACTATAACTACTGGTACTGCTGTCACTTGTGAGTCTAACAAGAGGCCAGAACCTCCACCACTGGGAGCCTGGGGTGTACTTACACTCGGTGATGAGGTGATGAGGGATCCCAACGTGGTGGGAGTGTGCCCTCACCAGACCAATCATACAGTAAATACACAGTGGAATGAAACAGTATTTACTGAGCATGTACTATCACTTAGGCAAACTTATCAATGCATAACATCATTACATCAAAACATCAGAGTATCACCCCACATGTCAGTCATGGCATTACATCACATATCAGTCCTTGCATCACCCTTTGTCCTTGGTGCATCCATGTGCCAGGGCACTTAACCTCTGAGTGTCCATCAGCTATAAAATTAATGTGAATGTGGGGGATAGCGCTTCCCTGTGTTGAGGCCCGTTGGTGCACTTAATATACTACCTTCCTGGTTATTGTCCTAACCAGGATAATCCTTGAATGATCAGCCGCTCCGCAACATGATCCCACGATGCCCTGCGCTGCTCTCTGCAGAACTGGATACACACGCTGACTCCCCAGGGGAGGGATCCCCAGCCGGATGATCCCTTTTTCCAATAGTCTCTGCTATGGAGTCAGATCCTCTTTCAGCTACACGTTGTACTGACAGTCAGGCACTGTCCTGCAGCCTCTCCCTCTCTCTATGAGTAAAGTGAAGGAGTCCCTGTCTTAAGGCAGTTCCTTACACCAAACAGTTACTTATCTACAGTGTCTCAGGGGACTAACTGGGCCCTGGGGGTATACCGCTGGCCTAGTCCCTGGAGCACTGCTCTGTGGACCTAACCTGCACCTTCAGGCTCCTGGTCTTGACTCCTGACTTCCTCTCCCAACAGGCAGTAGTCCTTCCTTCCTTCAGAAGCAATCCAGCCATTCCATTGGCTCTCTTGAGTCACCAGGCAGCTTTCTCCCTAAGCATCATGGGAGTTGTAGTCTCTGATCTGCCTGATTAACATTGTGACCGCATGCACATAGGACACTGCGCCTGCGTGACTCTAATAGCCGCCGCGACCTTGCCCCGCTCATGCGCAACCTTCCAGGGCTCTTCCCGGCCTTTGCCGCTTCTGCGCATGCACGACTCTGCGCTCGTGCGTGCGCACACCTAACATAGCGGCGCCCTGGGGCGAGAACTACCGGCAACTCTATTCACCCTGCATACATACTGAGGGTAAGGAGGGGGGAAACGGGAGTGCGGGGAGACCGGAGGGTACGTGGCTACATATATATGCAAGTCTCCGCTCACGCGATGCGCGCGTGCGTTTGCGCGGGCACACAGGCTCACCGGCGTTCGGTGCTTAGATAGACAATTTTTTTCAACTTTCTAGCGCGTTCAGCTTCCCCTGCATTCCCCTGCAGCGTTGTTCTCCCCCCCTCACCCCCCGCGAGCGCTTGCGAAAATTTCAAGGACACCCGGCGCTCAGCACCATCGGGGACAAAGCCTTAGGCCTCGGGCCGCGCTGAGCCGTGCTCCTGCTCTGCGTCGCCTGCTCAAGCTGGTGCTTTTTTGCGTCCTGGCAGGCAAGGCAGTGAGCGTGCTTTGGGGGCGAGGCGAAGGCGTGACGGAGGCGGAGCACAGGCATGGCGGGAGGCGGGGCTAGTCTCCCGCTCCCATTGGATGTTTGCGGTCACATGACTGCTCCTCCGCTCCCCTCTGCTCTGAAAATTAAACCAGGCTGTCGCCTGCAATTTGCTGAGCCTCCGCACGCATGCGGAAGCGTGCGAAAGCATTATCTAAAGCCGCGCTGATTACAGATGAAGGGGGTAAGTTCATCTGCTCAGCTCGCCTTTGCTCGGTCTGTTCTACCATGTCCCAGGCCTTAGGCTGGGGCCATGGTGCCTTCGCCCCCGCGCGGAGGTGTGCAGAGGCTGGGAAGTGACCCACGTGAAGTGGGTGCTTTCCCTGGCCATGGTGGACGGGGCGTTGGTGTCTCTTTCTTGTGAGATTGTGTGATTTCTTGTGCAACGCGCGCCTGCTTCCGCCACACATTGCCGCATGGACGCGATCACTGCGTTAAGGCACTCTGAACCCATCAGCGTGCGGACACCTCCGCACAGTCTGCGGCACCATGGCCACAGCCTTAGACAGGTCTGCAACCCTGCTTTTCACCATTATCACCTATCATACATGCAGCTTCCACTGCAGCAAGGGATTCTGGGAAATGACATGCAAATGAGCACACAATGTCACCTTTTGCTTCAAATCCATTTTGATGTGGACCCTTAGGCCGTGATTATACCAAAAAACGTGCACGGCGTCACCGGGAGCAACGCCGTGCAGCACCAAAACAAAAAGTATGCATCCCCGCAAAGTGATTATTCTGACGGCGACTGTTGCGCCGCTTGCTACTGCAATGCGGGAGAAAGTTGAAGAGTTTTACAAATTTGTTTTCTGGTGTAAGAACCAATCATATGACCCAAAATTCTAACTAATAAAAATCCACCAAAACCAGGCCTCATAAATTGTTCTTTCAGACTAAATAAAGTTTTTGGTTTGTGAGAAAACATATTCTAGATTGAAAATTGATAATTAATTAATGGTATAATTGGCATAATAACTGGCATAATTAATTAAAGAAATAATTAATTACATCATTAATTAAAGAAAAAATTAATTAAGTCATTACTTAAATTACATTATGAAATTACATTAATAATAATTTAATAATAAATAATTAAATTAAAATATGGACAAATCGTCTATCGAAGACTTCATTGGGTTGGTGTTCCAAAGGCAGGCGTTGTGGAACCAACAGCTGAAATCATAACATGACAGATATCTGCATGATCGCCTGTGGACAGAAATTGGACAAATAATGAATTTATCCAGTAAGTAAATGTGTTAATTGAATATATATTACAAATAATTAAAAGTCATAGTAACGAATATTATGTAATGTATGTATAGCATTTTTTTTTTAATTACATAAATGTGCTGGCCATTAAAAAGTTTGACAAAGCAACACAGGCCACAGCGTAATTTGTAATGTAATTATTGAGCTAATTAATAGTTATGTGTTGCTTTTTCTTATCAAGTATATTGGATTAATAACAGGCCATACATGATCACAGGAGTAGCTGTATCCCTGATTCATGTATTTATTTTGAATCACGTATCGTTATGTACTGTACATTAAAAGAACAGCTTCTGTCAAAATGAAGTGTGTAAATTATATATATGTCTATATATGACTATGACTGAGTTTTATTTTTATTATTGTTGCCGAGCTAATGAAAAACAAATGGAAGAATGTTCGGGATTCCTTCAGGCGTGAATTTAAAAAACAGAAAGTGGCCGCATTCTGGGAACCCAGGACCCAGCAGCAGTCAGGAGTTTGTTTCATGTTGGCCTTATTTTACCCAAATCTCATTCCTCAAGGACCAGATGACACCCGCACTTACAATGTCAAACCTAGAGCATGAACCCATTGTCCAAAGTGACAGGGCCGCATTAAGTGTTGTAATTGCCGACAGTGAATTAACAAGTTCACCAGAACCGCCACAAAGCCAAAAAAAGAAAGTGCCAATGGAGAAAGGCAGTGATGTCAAGAAACAATTACAGGCATACCCCGCATTAACGTACGCAATGGAACCGAAGCATGTATGTAAAGCGAAAATGTACTTAAAGTGAAGCACTACCTTTTTTCCACTTATCGATGCATGTACTGTACTGCAATCGTCATATACGAGCATAACTGATGTAAATAACGCATTTGTAACAGGCTCTATAGTCTCCCCGCTTGCGCACAGCTTCGGTACAGGTAGGGAGCCGGTATTGCTGTTCAGGACGTGCTGACAGGCGCATGCGCGAGCTGCTGTTTTCCTATTGAGCGATATGTACTTACTCGCGAGTGTACTTAAAGTGAGTGTCCTTAAACCGGGGTATGCCTGTATTGACAATGGAGGAGTGTAAATATGCATTAATGGAGAATCGCATGCCAGTCCCAGTGCCACTCGCTAGAAATGAAGATGTGGATTTTCTTTACAGCCTTCTCCCACATATTTGGCTATTGAATCCGATGGGAAAATTACACATGCGGCAGAAGATAACTCACCTCGTAATTGAAGCAGTTAGTGAAAGTCAAAACAATAATTCTGTTTAATTTGTTATAATAAATCAAAGTGTCTTCGATTTTGTTAGAGTTATAATTGTTAAACCCGTTTGATAATGTTATTGCTGTTTAAAAGTTATATATGTCCTGGAACAGGATTGTCTAATTTCCTGTGTCATTCTGCAGCTCGCAGGATTTATGTCTCCCCAGTTCAGATGCCTCCCTAGTTTCAGCCGACAGCCAAAGCTGTTTTTCAGTGCGCTGAAAACATCCAATCAGCGCGAAGCAGCGTCAACGTCACGGCGCCATGAAGCTGACGTCGGTGCGTCACGGGCGATTGGCCCAGTGACGTCACTACCCCGCCTCCCACCACCTCCCCCCGCCTCCCGATCGTGGACGCTGGCTCGACTGCATGTGCATGAAATAGCTCATGCTTGATCAGGTGAGCATCAGCGTCCGCGCGGCTCAGCGCTGCTCCACGTTCTATGGACGTTCTATGGACGCAGCCTTAGTCTGATCCTGAGACTTTTCCTGTTTCCCAGATTCCCTTACACTTCCTTTCTAACCTAGCTGACTGAGTAAGTACATCTCATGGATGTCATGGATTACTGTTTTGTACCTTTCCCTACTATCAAGCACCCTCACTATAGAGAATCTCTCTATCACTACACTATCATCTACAAGTGCCTTTGTGTGTCTATGCTTTCCCCAACAAAGTCAAGAAAAGACAAAGAACTTGTTGTGTTTGTGAAAGGAACGAGTTAAGCTATCTGGCCATACTTTACCCAGCGTATACCCTGTGGCTCCAGAATAATATATATATATATATATATATATATATATATATATATATATATATATATATATATATATATATATATGACTAAAGAGGAGGAAAAGTAGGGTCAAAAAGGTGCACTCAAATGCTGAATTGTGAAAAATAGAAATGGACTTTATTAACAAAGAGTATAAAAAACACAAAAGACAGACCCACACAAATCACATGTCAGATCGCTATGCGACACAACGTAAAAACATCAAAGAGGTACAATTGGTCTGATAAGAGCCAAAGCAGGGTAACAATATATCATTACAAATATAACATAACAGAACTAGGGGAAAAATATTTCTCCCCAAGTAATGTTTGCTGAGATCGGCCGATCCAGAACAAGAGTAGCAATGAATATAAATGGTAAGTAGATACAGACCACAAGAAAAAGATTGGATATATATTGTAGTAAATATACATAAACCTCTTAATGATGATGAGAGATAGTTAGGCACATAGCTAGAAATACATATCTTAATATATAAAATCGAAAGGTGCGGTGAATCTGATTGGTCCTCAGCCTCTGGCCAATCAGATTGGTGGGTCTGACGTCACCCAACTGCCACTCTCTTCCCCCTCGGCGCCACACACACACACACACACACACCACCCGCCGCCCCCCAAGCCACAAAGTAACGTCCCAATCCAAGGAGATGATATCAGAAGGAAACCCACCTGCCCATCCAAGGCGCAGGACTCACCTCCACTGGGAGCTGAAACCTAAAACTAAACGGCGCTCGACTCACCTCCCCGGCGCCTCACTCACCTCCACCGGCGCTCACTCACTCCCGGTTGCTGACTCAATCCCCGGCTGTGACTCAATCTCCCCCCTGGTGCTGACTCCCCTCCCCGGGTGCTCCACTCACCTTCCCGGTGCTCCACTGCACACTCCCCCTCCCCGGCGCTCCACTCACCTCCCCGTCATGGCGCTCCAACTCCCCCCTCCACGGCGCAACATCACCTCCACTCCCGGCGACGACTCACCCTGGTGCTGACTCCCCTCCCCGGTGTCCACTCACCTCCCGGCGCTCACTCACCTCACCTCCCGGCGCTCCACTCACATCACATCCCCGGTGCTCCACTCACATCACCTCCCCGGCGCTCCACTCACAATCACCAGGGCTCCACTCACATCACTCCCGGCGCCCTCCACATCCTACTCGTCCATCCCCCATCCTGCCACTGCCACCCCCTCCCCGTCCACTGCCCCCCTCCTGTCACTGCCCCCCCTCCTGTCCACTGCCCCCCCATTTTGTCCACGCCCCCCCTGACCCTCCCTGGCCACTGTAACCCACACCACGGTATGCTCATTTGCTTGTCTTAGACAGGTCTGCAACCCCGCCTTTCACCATTATCACCCAGCCCACAGCACTTCCACTGCAGCAAGGGATTCTGGGAAATGACATGCAAATGAGCACACAGTGCCACCTTTTGCTTTGAAACCATTAACATGGTTCCCTATACAGGCATACCCCGCATTAACGTACACAATGGGACCGGAGCATGTATGTAAAGCGAAAATGTACTTAAAGTGAAGCACTACCTTTTCCCACTTATCGATGCATGTACAGTACTGCAATCGTTATGTACGTGCATAACTGATGTAAATAACACATTTGTAACAGGCTCTATTGTCTCCCCGCTTGCACACAGCTTTGGTACAGGTAGGGAGCCGGTATTGCTGTTCAGGACGTGCTGACAGGCGCATGCGCGAGCTGCCGTTTGCCTATTGGGCGATATGTACTTACTCGCGAGTGTACTTAAAGTGAGTGTACTTAAAGCGGGGTATGCCTGTAGTCATAAGCTCACTTGCATGTCATTTCCCAGAATCCCTTGTGGCAGTGGGAGCACTGTATGCTAGGTGATAATGGTTGGTAGGCAGGGTTGCAGACCTGTCTAAGGCCTCGGTCCCGCTGCGCTTGTTGGCGCGGGCGGCCATGTCGCGAGTTCCCCACCAGCAGGGGAATCCTCGCGAGCCGGTCCCGGTCCCCCCTGGCGGCACAGCGCACTACACGCTGTGGCGCGTCAGCCGCTAGGAGACACAAAAGAATGGTGTTTCCTAGCGTTGACGCGTCACGTGGTGTGGCTGTGAGCCAATGGGGAGGGGAGGCTTCGGGAGGAGGAGGAGGAGAGGCTTCGGGGAGCGGGGAGGAGTGTGGAGTGAAAGCAGGTGAGTGCCTGTCTGTGTGTGTGTCTGAGTGCGTGCGTGCCTGTCTGTGTGTGTATGTGTGTGCCTGAGTGCGTGAGTGCCTGCCTCTGTCTGTGTGTGTGTGTGTATGAGTGCGTGAGTGCCTGCCTGTGTGTGCGCGCGTGTGTGTGTATGAGTGCGTGAGTGCCTGCCTGTGTGTGTGTGTGTGTGTATGTATGAGTGCCTGCGTGTGTGTGTGTTTAAACTTACCCTCAGCAGCTCCAGCTCCAGCCCGAGTCCGTGGAGGGAGGGGGGGGGGGAGAGTAGCGGGTCCCTCCGCTCAAGAGCCAAGCCCCCCCCTCCCTGTCAAGCCTCCCACTCCCGCCCACCTCCCGCTCCGGCTCCCGCTCCCTACAGACCGCATATCGCGGTCTGTGTATGTCAGCGCACCGCCTGTCTGCAGTGCGGGTGCGCTGACTCTGGGAGCGGGGCCTTAGCCTTAGACAAGTGATATTCTTTATTGGTTATATGCTAACGGGGGAGGTTTTTTGTTGCCTTTTTCACCCACCATAACTTAAAGTGTGATATGGTAAATCTACCCAGCATAGAAATATTTCAAAGCAAGTATAAACCAACCTTACATTGATGATACCCATCAAGGTTGAAACATGTCTGTGAGTGGTTTGTACTTGCTTTGCCAGTCACATGCGGTGCTTAAAAGCTGTGTGAACGGCGATACATCTGCTTAAATGGGCTCCATGTGAATGGATATTCCAGGCAAAAGATGACACATTGTGTGCTCATTTGCATGTCATTTCCCAGAATCCCCTGATGCAGTGGGAGCACTGTATGCTAGGTGATAATGGTTGAAAGGCAGGGTTGCATACCTGTCTAAATCATGTGAATGTGCTCACAAGTGATATTCTTTATTGGATGTACTGTATATGTGTATATATTTATGTATATGTGTATATATTTATGTATATGTGTATATATTTATGTATATGTATGTAGCCCCCTTTCCCTATGCCTAAGGGAAATACGCGGGCGACTACGCGTGCTGCTGTAACTGTATGCTCACAGAAGGCCTGAGCCTCCGCTTCTGGGAGCCTGGGGTGAGCTCTATCTCCTTGCGTGCAGCGCCTCCACCTATGAGGGATCCCAGCATTGGCGGGATAACCCCTCACATGAACCAATACAACAGTAGTAAGTGTAGCCCTGGGTAGTTTTGGGGCTATAGTTCTGTCCTCCACCTGGCAGTAATACGTGGTAAGGCAGGTTTGCCAGGAGCAATCACGGGTTTTCCCCACACACGCTGTACAGTGAGTCGGTGAAGGTAGTGTCATCAGGCTCTGTGTCCAATTAGAGACACGGGTGGTGCCTACTGGAGCTTACTTAATGTATTGCAACTTCCTATTTAGTGAGTTGGTCTCTACCTTGATAGAGACAGGGTACCCATACTAAGCTGCCAGGGCTCTGGCAGGCTTGAGGCCATCCGTCCGGGGAGCGTGGGTAGACCTAAACCTCCTATCCTACCAGGGGATAGGGGAAGAGCTAGAACCCCTCTTGGTGCCCTTAACTGGGAGTGAGTTCAGGGACATCCTGAAGGGGAGACCTGATGAAAACTGCTGCTGAATAGTGAAGATCAAATAAAGAGCTGCTGCATTTTACCCATACCTCCTGCCTGAGACTGAATATATTGGGAGGAGGGGGACGTGTTCTTGTTCAGAGACTTCACCCCATACAGCTGGGGCTGCACAAGATGGTGTCGCTGCACCTGTAAGCAGAATTCGGGCACAACCCCAGAAGCCTGTCCTGTTATTCTCCTCTACCATCAGGCGGAAGACTCAGGGCCCCCTGTTACTAGCAGGTATTCACCACTCAGACCGATGTAACCAGAGCAGTATTTCCCCTAGGAGACCCTATGTGAGATTGGGTGGGGGAAACAGGGTTACAAAAAACAATAACCACACAATGTATATAACTGATCTTTACTGTACAAGACACATATAACACACAATACTGGGGAACAACAGTATAGTGTGGTGACCCCAAACACTGAGTGGTTCCCCTAAAGTACTGAGGGTGCCGTGGCACCAATAACCCCTGGTATCAGTCCCAGCAATCCAACCCAAATGTGAGGTAGTGCTACCCCCTGTGAATGTTGGTGCACGTTGGGTACCTGCCTGGGTACTCAAATACCCAGGTGCTGCTTCCAGCCGTGTGTTGAGTTGGTCCCACGCCGTGGGGCCTCCAACAATCCCGTCATGCCTTAGCCGCAGAGAGGCCGAGTCACGAGCTCCAGCCGGAGGAGTCCTCTCCTGCCTGCCACGTGCGGCCTGATCCCAGGCCGCAGTACGTCACGTTGGATAGCTGCAACAGGTTCTAATGGAAAGGGTCCCTATCTGAGGCCTTCCTTACAATACTGCTCTTCAGGTGTCTCAGGGCCTAACTGGGGCCTAGGGGCAGAGTTCTGGCCTTGTCCAGGGGCTTACTGGCACCCTGGACGCATCCATCCTCTCTGACAGCTCCTGCTAGACTGGATATCCCTCCGGGTCCCATGGAGGATATCCTTGATTCAAGATGGCTGCTCGGACGCTTTCTCGCAAGTCCCACTGCGCATGCGCCGAACTCCAGAGTGGCCGCCGCTCTGTTACCCCTGATCGCCCGGGGTCCCACAGACCAACTGGCCAGTTCCCCACACCGGAGCAGGGTAGGGGACACGGCTATAATATATATATATATATATATATATATATATATATAGCAACTGTAAATATTCCTGTATATTCATTTGCATGTCTTAGACAGGTCTGTAACCCTGTCTTTCACCATTATCACCCAGCAAACAGCACTTCCACTGCAGCAAGGGATTCTGGGAAATGACATGCAAATGAGCACACAGTGCCACCTTTTATCTCATGCTCACATTACATGAGCAACCCTTATTGCATGCAGGCAGGCAAACATACAGTGCTTTCACTAATATAGTATAAGATATATATATAACATATTACCTTCCTTGCGTCCGGCAAATAAGAGACAGCACTCACTTTCAAATGAACAAGAAAAGTTTAGTGTTCAGGCATATTGTAACAGACAGCCGATCCCGACGTTTCGGCTCCGGAACGGAGCCTTTCTCAAGGGGGGTGCAACATACAATAGACAGACAGGGTATATATACCAAATAAACATACAAAAATCACCTGTGTTGTGTTACTTTAATAATATGTACCCGCGAAAATCAAGAGCAGCTTACAGAGAGTGCCGATCGCCATCTTGGAGGGGGAATGGGACTGCGCATGCGCAGTACAGGAACGGACCACTGGAGACGCCATATTAGATGTAGCATGAGAGGAGCAGCTTTCAATTAGTGCCGATCGCCATTTGGGAGGGGAATGTGGCTGCGCATGCGCAGGACAAAAACGGACCACTAAAGACGCCATGTTGGATGTGGCATGTCTACCGGGAGAACTCAGCTCCACATTAACAGTGCGGCTAAACGACACGAAAAGAGACAGAGGGAGATACAATTGCTCCCTCTGTCCAAGATACTGCTAAGCACATGCTCAGAGCCATCAGACCCTCCGTGGTGGCTACAGATACTATAAACATTATAATATGAAAAAGAAAAAGCAGATCAATACTTATTTAAAATGACATTGATAAATTATAACATAATATTATAATTAAATATTGGATAAAATCCTGACATCTCGCATTTATTATGACTATTAAAAAACTAATCAATAGATATAAGACATTGATCATAATAAAAGATAGTATTATTTAAGACACTCACCTCCAGCAATGGTATAATTAATAAAGGCATAACTCTGAATAAATGACTCCTAAATACTAGCAATACTCTGATGGAAAGTGCAAACAACCAAACCAAAAGAAAGTGAGCGTAGGGGGTGCAAGAAACACAAGGGAAAGAAAAAGAATAATTAGTGGAAAATCTCCACCCTAAAGTAATAAACATGCAGTATACATATTGTAATATTGACCCGTTAAAGTTATTTTATATATATTTAGAGTCCTATGTTATAATTAATGTATAAATAGTAAAGCGCCATACTACCAGTAATCAAACAGAGTAAAGAAAAAGCAAGACCATGCATATATTAATAATCAAGTTATAAGAAGCATCCTAAACTCAGGTCCTCATTCAGACCCCTCGGGGTCACGGTATTCAAATTGAAAATTAATCTTGCTTCCATCTGTAACAAGATCTTGTCTCTATTTCCTCCACGGTTTGAAACGTGAGCTTGCGCTATTGGCATACATCGGAAAGTCGCCAGGGTGTGGTTCAAATTCTTAAAATGCCTTGCAACAGGTAAATGTCTCAATTCGTCTTGGTCCGTTTTATGTAGTAGTGCCTTTCTAATCGATGACCTGTGAAGAGCAATTCTTTCCTTCAGCATCCTAGACGTTTTGCCCACGTAGTATAGGCCACGTGGGCATTTGATGATGTACAATACGTATCTTGATTCGCAATTCAAGAAGTTGTTGATCTTGATAGAAATTCCTCTATGGGGATGTGTAAAGGATTTTCCCAGAAGAAGATATTGGCAGTTAATACAGCCCTTGCATTTATGCACCCCATGATGTTGTGTCAACCAAGTTCTTGGTGACATATACTTCTCCACCGGATCTGATGCATCTCCAAGGGATGGTCCTCTTTTATAACAAAATAGAGGTGGTGTTTTAAAATGTTTACCAATGTATCTCCAAGGGATGGTCCTCTTTTATAACAAAATAGAGGTGGTGTTTTAAAATGTTTACCAATCCTTTTGTCGTTGGCAAGGATATGCCAATTTTCCTTGATACTATGTTGTATTAATCCCGACGATGTACTATAAGTGGAGATAACATTAAAACGCTCCATCTCAGATTGTTTCGTTGACGATTTTAAGAGATCTTCCCGGGTTGGAATTTTAGCCAAAACTTGTGATATTTCTTCTTCTTGATATCCTCTTTCCTTGAATCTTTCTGCCATATTCATTAGTGCATCATTCACCTCTACTGGGTTACTGGTGATCCGTCTTGCTCTCAACATTTGAGAGTATGGAAGTCCTCTCTTTAATGTCACTGGATGGTGGCTCTTTGCGTCCAGTAAAGTATTGCGGTCTGTTGGTTTATGGAAAACACGGGTACCAAGTATACCATTATCGACAAATACGACTGTATCCAGAAATGCAATTTGTGTGTCACTATGGCATTCCGTGAACCTAATGGTAGACGGTATCTCATTAATATGAGCCACGAATTGTATCAAACATTCCTCCGATCCTCTCCAAAGTATGAAAATGTCATCAATGTATCTTTTGTAGTATATGATACATTCAGAATGTGGAGCATCAGTGAGGAGATGGACCTTTTCGTATGCATCCATATAGAGATTGGCGTAAGATGGGGCCATATTAGACCCCATCGCCGTTCCCATTAGTTGAAGGTAATATGACTTCTCAAACTTTAAAAAGTTCTTGTGTAGAATCAACTCAATTAGAACCATAAGGAATTCTGCTGGTGGCCCGCACGGAATAGGATATCTTCCCAGTAGATCTCTGATAACATCCATCCCTTCCTAATGAGGGATGTTAGTATATAAACTAGAGACGTCAAGAGTGACTAGCAGAACACCTTTTAAATCACATTTGATCTCAGCTAGTTGATTAATGAAGCTGGTGGTGTCTTGTATGGACGAAGACATTTGCTGTACTAGGGGCTGCAAAAAAAAGTCCACATACTGCGACAGTGGGTGGCAGAGGGAACCCCGTGCTGAAATTATGGGTCTCCCCGGTGGCAAAGTTAGAGACTTGTGTACTTTAGGTAGTGTGTGTATCACAGGTATCACAGGAAACTCCTGAGTCAGGAATTTAGCAGTATCATTCGAGATCCACCCATTGTTTAGACCCATCAGCAGGATGGAATCTACTTCCTTCTTGTAAATAAGGTGTCACGACCTGGGAGTCACGCCGCCCTCGGCGTGCTCCTCACTTACCCGCGGCTCCACCGGACTCTCCCACGCCTCGCAGCGATCCTTCCTCCAGGACGCTGGTCGCCATCTTGCCTAGACGCGCGCACGCCAACACTTCCCTTCTAGTGTCGGGTCTGGGCGTGTGTCCGGTCACGCGCTCGCAGGAACGGCCACACGGGGGCGCGCCCACATAGAGGAGCGTCAGCCTCTTAAAGGCATATCGCCCATTTGTAATGCTGCAATCACATACATCCATTCGCCTACTCCCTCCCCCAGGAGTTCCTCTGGACCTATGCCTGACTCAGTCTGGCCCATTCACACACCTCCACCTTGCTACTCGGCCATTGGACCCTCTTGCCTATATATACCCTGCAGCTTCATTAACTCATCGGCTGAGCATAGAACCAGTTGTTCTCATCACTCTCTGCCTCCCTAGTCCTGTCTTGTCCGGTCTTGTTTTGCAGTCTTCCTCGTGTACCGAACCGGCTTCCGCTACGTCTACCCGGACCTCTGGCATCCCGAACTCGGCATACGGCAACACGACTCTCCGCACCTCTGGCATTCCGATCTCGGCAAACGGTAAACAATTACGTCCCTCTCTCTAACCCCGGATTTAGCAAACAGCACCCTCTACCATCCGTACCTCTCCTGCCCCGATCCGGACTCCCAGACCACTCTACTCTCAAGACGTGCCCTCATGGCTGTGGGTGGCGTTATATCCTATCCCACCTCTGCACCGCGGTCCCGTCTCGTTTGTGGTGAGCACGTCCTGACATAAGGGTAGGATCTGTAAGCAATTTCTTATAGTGCTTGTTGTTATTTAACTACAATAAAATTTCTGCTCTGTAATATTCGTAAGACATCACTACTATTCCACCCACCTTGTCAGCAGCTTTAATGATAATATCAGTGTTGGATTTCAGAGATTTAATAGCATTTTTCTCGTCCCTAGATAAATTGTTAAAGCTGGTCTTGTGACTCTTGACCGCCTGTCTAGTATCCTTCTCAAGTAAACCCATAAATGTGGTAATACTGTGGTTGATCACATGTGGGTCAAAAGTACTGGAGGGTTTGAATTTGTTAACAGGTATCGTCCCCGGCTGTGCTAGAGATTCCAACCTAGCATCAGTATTGCTAAAGTAATCTTTAAGCCGCAGGCGCCGATTTAACGTGAACATATCTACCTCCCAATTGAAGGAATTTTGTTTGTATGTGGGAACATATGATAGGCCTTTACAGAGTACCGATATTTCTGCTGGTGTCAGAACATACGAGGAAATATTATGTATTACTGTTTTAGGTCCTTCTCTGGATTGGGCCCCATTTTTTCTTTGCTCGCCCGTGGCAGGAATCTTTGGTTTCCACCCACCCCTCCTGGTTTGTCTCGTGTGCTTGAATCGTATGTTGGAGGTTTTGATAGAGGGGCATTGACGGGTCCTAAAAAAGTGCTAGTGGTGGCTATATTCTCCTGAGAATCAGATAAATCTGTGTCACTAGTATTGCAACTGGTACCACCTGTTGCAGCTTTCTTGTAGCGTGTAAATTTCCTCCTCTGTCTAGGTCCACCAGATGTATTCTCATTAATACCCAACAGCCATTTATAGACTTTGTTTTCTTTATAGTCTTGTTTGACCTGTTGAAATTTTTCTCGTTTATATTTCGTGAGACTATCTCGGTAGGCATCTGTAATATTCTTAATTTTCTCCAGCCAGTCAGTAGTTGTATCTGTAGCCATAGTGTTCCCACTTCTATCCTCAATGTCTTTGATGTCTCTTCTGATTTTAGTCAGTTCTTTAGTGGATTGTTCTATGACTAAGATGGTAAGGTCAAATGAACATTTATTTAAAATGGCTACCCACTTTCTACAAAATTCTGGGTCACTGCGGCCAATAGTCGGTTGGTTTTTAATACGAAATCCGCGTGGTAGTAGTCTCTCCTTATGATAATGTGATAAAGTCACAGCATGTAAATAAAAATCAATTTCTCTTTTTTTAAGTTTAGTGAGGTCATTAAACACATCCAGTGGCTTCGGCCGCGCCAAAAATATTATCCTCGGTCTCATTATATCTGATGTGTGCAATCTCCTCATCAGTATATCCCATAGTCTCTGACAGGTTCGCAAAAACAGTAGACATATCCATGTCTGTATAGAGTGTAAGCTTTGTAATGTCTTTAAGATGTATATACTTATGATTTTTTTTTAGCAATACAGTTCATTGAATCCAGATGCCACTCATACAAATCCAATGCTGCTGAATAAGTACAATGTAGGTGCACAGCTCATAATAATAAAACAACGAATATAAGCAGCTGACACTCTGTATAAAAAAGGTAATAGTGGTGCTAGTCCCATAAAAATAAACAGGACATATTACCTTCCTTGCGCCCGGCAAATAATATATATAATCAAAAAATAAATAGACGATACCGTTCTGTGGCTAACGAAATGCTTTTATTTGTGCGAGCTTTGGAGATACACTGCTCTCTTCTTCCATTATTGAAGCTCGGCTAACACGGTACTGATACCTCTACATATATATATATATATATATATATATATATATATATATATATATATATATAGTGTTCGACAATCCTATACATTTACACGCCCGGGGCGTGGCTGGAAAAAAAGAAAAAACTCCCCCTACCTGACAGCTGATTGGCGCGTGCTCCCAGGCTTTGTGGGCGCGCGGCCAGGCTCTATATGAGCCCGCCCCCAACGAGCGGCCATTGTTTCTGCCAGGAGATCTGTTGGAGAGTAAGTACTCTCCAATCCTGCGGCCCCTCTGCTCCTTCCCTGCAAGCCAAGGTGTTCCCCGTTACTCCCCGCTTCCCCCCGATACCCGCGCGGGGCGGGAGATGGTGGTGGGGGTGTTCCCCACCCTCCTCTCCCCGGCTTCCCGTGCCACTTCCCGCTTCCCCGGATACCCGCGCGGGGCGGGAGATGGTAGTGGGGGTGTTCCCCCCTTTTCTCCCTGGCTTCCCGTGCCACTTCCCGCTTCCCCCCGATACCCGCGCGGGGCGGGAGATGGTAGTGGGGGTGTTCCCCCCCTTTTCTCCCCGGCTTCCCGTGCCACGTCTCGCTTCCCCCGATACCCGCGCGGGGCGGGAGATGGTAGTGGGGGTGTTCCCCCCTTTTTTCCCTGGCTTCCCGTGCCACTTCCCGCTTCCCCCGATACCCGCGCGGGGCGGGAGATGGTAGTGGGGGTGTTCCCCCCCTTTTCTCCCCGGCTTCCCGTGCCATGTCTCGCTTCCCCCGATACCCGCGCGGGGCGGGAGATGGTAGTGGGGGTGTTCCCCCCTTTTCTCCCTGGCTTCCCGTGCCACTTCCTGCTTCCCCCGATACCCGCGTGGGGCGGAGGTGTTCCCCCTTAATCCCCGCTTCCCCCCTATCCCTGCGCGGGGCGGGAAATTGTAGCGGAGGTGTTCCCCCCTTACCTCCTTGGTCTCCGCTTCCCCACGGTCCCGTGGCTGCCCGCGCAGGGCGGGAGATGGTCGCGGGGGGCGAGCGGGGCAGTGGTGGTGGTGCTCGGTCGCGCGGCCTTTCCTCTTCTTCCCCCTGTCGTGTGTATGTGCATGGGAGTGTGTGTGTGTGAATGGGAGAGTGCATGGGTGTGTGTGTGTGCATGGGAGTGTGTGTGTGTGTGTGTGCATGGGAGAGTGTGTGTGTGCGTGTGTGTGTGTGCATGGGAGTGTGTGTGTGCATGGGAGAGTGTGTGTGTGCATGGGAGTGTGTGCGTGTGTGTGCGTGTGTGTGTGTGTGTGTGTGTGCATGGGAGAGTGTGTGTGTGTGTGTGTGTGTGTGTGTGTGTGTGTGTGTGCATGGGAGAGTGTGTGTGTGTATGTGTGTGTGTGTGGATGGGAGTGTGTGTGTGTGCATGGGCGTGTGTGTGTGTGCACATGGGAGTGTGTGTGTGTAGGATACCAGAAGTGTCACATCACCCCACCCCCCCAATCACCCCACCCCCCAATCACCCCGCCACCCAATAACCCCGCCACCCAATCACCCCGTCACCCCCCGTCTCTCGCCCCGTCTCTCGCCCTCTCTGTCTCTCGCCCTCTCTGTCGCTCTCGCCCTCTCTGTCTCTCTCGCCCTCTCTGTCCTCCCTCTCTGTCTCTCTCGCCCTCTCTGTCCTCCCTCATGTGTCTCTCGCCCTCTCTCTCTCACCCTCTCTCACCCTCTCTCTCACCCCCTCTCTCTCCTCCTCTCCTCACCCCCCTCTCTCTTCTCTCACCCCCCCCTCTCTCTTCTCCCCCCCCCCTCTCTTCTCCCCCCCTCTCTCTCTCTCTCCCTCCCCCTCTTCTCTTTTCTTTTCTCAACCTCTTTTCTGGATCTCTTTTTCCCCTTTATCTTAACTGCCCTATCTACACCCGAAATAACCTATACTGCTTTCTTCCAGATCTGACTCAAGCTTCACACGGAACATCGGAATCCCCCTAACCACCGAAGTCAGGTAAGGAACACCTCCCCTCCAATGTATAACATTGCGGAATGAGGGTAACCTGGACATTGAGGGACTGCGGATCAGGTTAGATCCCAGGCGGGATTGCTGCTTTAGATAGTGTAGCGGGGACGTCCAGACACTGGTTAAGGGTTTCAGGAAACTAGTCATTCACACCTGCTTTTATTTCTAGATCGACATTACACACACACACACGTAACAATGACTAATTGTAGTATATGTAATACAATAATACATTTTTCAAAAACGAATTGTTGTTCTGACTAGGAATTTATTAAATTTTTATTTATATATTTTATTTTAAAGCGGGTTGGGAGCGGGACTAGGGTTAGGGGCGGACTAGGGTTAGGGCGGACTAGGGTGGGGTTGGGCGGGACTAGGTGGCGAGTAGATTTTTTGTTTGGCGATAGATTTTTGGGTGATTTGTCGAACACTGTATATATATATATATTGTCCATCGCCGGAAGAAGAGATCAGTGATCTCGAAAGCTCGCACAAATAAAAGCATTTCGTTCGCCACAGAACGGTATCATCTATTATTTTTGATTATAATATATATATATATATATATATATATATATATATATATATATATTATATATATATACAGTGGTTGACAAATCACCCAAATAGTACTCGCCCAACCAAAAAACTACTCACCATCTAGTCCCGCCCCCATTCCCGCCCTGCTTGGGCGGCCATGAGGAGGTCGCCACGGGGTCAATCAGATCGCCACGGGCCTGTAGGTGAATGGATTTGTCGAACACTGTATATAATATAATACTATATATATAGATGATTATATATATATATATGTAATATATATATATATATGTGTGTGTGTATATATAGTGTGTGTGTGTGTGTGTGTGTGTGTATATCTGTATTGTAAGCCTGGTTCCAGCAATTCAGGGGTTAATGTTATGGTCAGCTGGAATGTTCAAAGTGGTCTGTGATCTTTCCAAGTAACTCTTTGCATGTAACTGTGTTTCTTATGGCATTTCCTCCCACCAATCCGGGGCTGGCTTATATTGCAAACACCTGGGGGCAGGGAGGACCCCTAGCTAGATCAGATCAGCCCAGCTTTAGATGTGAGTTCAGATTTCTTTAGCTGAGGCAGCTGGAAAGAAGCTGGGAGTAACTGGGAGAAACTGCAGAGGACCCTGCAGGAAGAACAGAGAACATATCTTCAGGGAAGTCAATGCACTCAAGTTTATAGAGTAACCCCAGTTTCCCAGTTGTAAGTGTGTGTGTGTTGATTTACTGTAAATAGTTGTGGATATTTCTTTTTCCAATAAATACATTTGATAAACTCTGTTTCTGTCTGGCGAATTGATCCCTGGTGTGATAGTCCTGGTCTCCCGTGACAATATGTTCCAGTGTTAGCTATGAATATGTGAACAGCTAACATCTCTAGGAAAGGAAAACCAAATAGATTCAGTCATGGGGATAATCAGAAATAAAAATGTATATTTTATTACACACCTTACAGTAAGTACAGGAAAACAAATTCTTATTTTGTAGTACCAAATTAAAAAGTTGCGTATATAAATTAAATATATCTATTGAAATATATCTGGAAAAAACATCAATATTAAATTAATAAAAACATTTGGTTTATGTATAAAACCTCCAAAAACCATTAAAAAAAACAATATAATTTAAAATACAGAACAAAAAAGTGGGCATGGTTAATTACAGCAAACACAATAGAGAGTGGTAAAAAAACAAGAGAAATACATTTTCTTTCAGAAAGCAGGAAAGAAAAGTAAAAAAAAAAAAAAAAAGTCTTTATTTCCATAATATAAAACAATAAAGAAAGGTGAAGGGTGTTTGACAGGAAAGTTTTTAACTGAATGTTTTTTTCATTGCATCCACTTTGCGATTAGTTCCAACAAATAATATTGATTTAAGATACTAGAGTGCTCACTCTACCTTGAGACCACAGGTAATTAATGTTGTGGGTTGGAGGCATTCAGTAAGACTTCTGATTGTTGGTTGGTTCTGCTAAACGTTGTGCAGTTTATGGGATTCATGTTAAAGTAGATGGTTAATAGGCATTGATGCTCCACCACATAACTTAATTAGATGCTGTGCAATGCGCAGCAGACGCCATCAGGGAAATGCACTGGTTTGCTACAGTAAATCAAATACTAGTGCTGTGTCATTCAAGATTAGAAGAAAACTGTAGTTGATTTAGCAACAGTGAACACAGTACGTGGCACATTTATTTTGTGCAGTTCATCTTAAACTTTCTTATTGGTTTATTTATCATACAGTAGCTCTGTCTTTATACAGTAAGTCAACAATTTAGTGTATGGTTTTGATTAAAAAGCAAGTGAAGAGATGGGCATTCAGCACAGCTAAGTAGAGGCTCTTCTGATTGTTTGCATTGCGCTCCGAAATCTTTTCATTGTTTTGGACTGTGTTGAATAAAAAAATAATTTGGGAACTATTTAATTAAATGTATGTCAAGTCAAGGAAAATAAAAATGACTGCCTGTAGTGTACATACTGTACAATAACAGTAATAGCTTTAAGGCATTTTGGTGCAATGGTGGAGCAGTTTGAAGGAATTTTGAGAGTATTCTTGTTTTTATCTTCAAAAAAGACAAGGCAAGAGGGATATGCATTGTACTGTAACTTGAGTATTTGCTCCAGAAACAGGTGCAAATGACATAATTTTTGCTGTTCGTGACCCTTTATCAAATTAAAGGCTGTGTTTATTTATGCTCCTAAGGCCTCGGATATAGTAGACGCACACGTGCGCGTGATGGAGCGCATGGCGTAGCGCGCACCTGCTGCAGAGGCGATCTGTGGCCTGTGGTATGTTGAGGAGACGCAACGGGGGCGTGTTGGAGGCGTGCCGTAACGTCATGTGAGTGGTTCACCCTCATTGGCTGAACCGCGCATGTGACCTGGCCATCAAGCAGCAAAATAAAAAATGCTGTCTCACGAAAAATCGGCCACATCGTTGCTCTTGTGCATGCGTGCGCTCTATGGGCGCCCTCATTGAGGTATGACCTTTTGTTTGCGCCATGTGCGGGCTATGGACACGGCCGAAGAGATCTGTTATAGAGACAATAACACCATTGCATACTGTTCCGCAAAGTCTTGCTGCCAGAAGTGTAACTATACGCAAGTTTGAGCCATCATATTTGTAATTGTCATTGTTTTGTGTACGATAATATTTGTAGCCTGATACAACAGAAGGTTGGTTGTTTTTTTTTTTGTAATGCATGACTGGAGATTGAGCACAAAGAAGAAGAAGCAGGCACACTGTCTTACTCAAAAGGAGGTTTAATATGCCATAAAGTCCAACGTTTCGGCAGTCAAATACTGCCTTTCTCAAGGTGCGTGCTTCTTCTTCTTTGTACTGGAACATTTGGGACTACAGGAGCTCCCCAGGACCAGCGCACCGGCAGCTAAGTACCCCACCTCTATTACCATTGATATTGAGTGCGTGTCTCATCCTCTGTCTATGGAGATTGAGCACAACACATTTATTTTCATTTCTAGAGGGCATTTTATAGATGTAACCCTGTGTAGTTTTGGGGTTATAGTTCTTTCTCCTCCTGTGCAATAATCCCTGGTAAGGGCAGGTGCCAGGAGTAATCATGGGGTTTCCCCCCACACATCTATGCTGTGATCATGGGGTTTCCACCCACACATCTATGCTGTGCAGTAAGACAGTGAAGATAGTGTCACCAGCATATTGTATGCCACACACCATCACAGACGTGACAGTGCTTTGTATTTTGCTATTTTAAGCAGCAATATCACCTATTGACATGTTTTATGTTTAAAAAATCGGAACCAGGGTGTACCCCAGGGCTGAACCTCACTATTTTAATCTCTGGGACCCCCCCTCCTCCCAGTTCCTTAGATATTTGCCTTTTTATGTGCCCGTGTTTCTGGGCCCATTCGGAAAATCAATATGCTGCCATGCAATACTCACTCGCACAGGTCCATAGAAATCAGCAATGTCGCCAGAGCTTGATATGGCAACTTCTTACAGGACAACCTTGGCAGTCATCTTTCATCTTACTTTCATTTTACTGGCAAATAACTCACAGTACGGGGCTCCCTGAGCTAGGAATAACGTGGGTCTCCCGCCCTCCAAACCCCTCGCCCCTTCCCCCTGATTCTGTAAAAGGGGGAGGATTGCTTGTTTTAAAAAAAAGCAGAATGAAGGGAAGTTATTGAACTGTCACAGTATTAAAGCGCCTGAAAGAACGGTCAATATCTTAACTTTATTGTTTCTCCTTTACAGGATCAGATGTTAAGATGTCTGAAAAGAATGAAAAAAAAAACCCCTCTAACACAGAAGATGGTAAATATAAAAATCACTTTAGAGTTCATCTTCATGTATCACCGAGACCGTTTCAGTCTCTTAAATATCAAGTGCTAACAGTGCAGATATTAAGACTGATTTAATATTTTCTTTAAAACGTAAACAAAAGTAGTCATTGGAGCAGGCTTTGCATGTATGGGCACCAACTAAGATGGTTAATGTGGGATAGTACATCTTAAATATAGCATAGGCTTTAAAAAAACAAAGAGGACCAGTGAGCTTTGCCCACTAATTTGGGAGAATGATGGTGTCCCAGAGAAAGGTACGGTACAACTACTTTTTAATACATTAGATTCTATTTTTATTCTTTTTTAGGGGGTATATGCAGAATAAATAGCAAGGCCATGTAACTCCCTATATACTGTACAAGTAGTGTGTATACAAGCCAAGTAGAATTAGAGCGGTACATAATTATTTTCTGCATTCCATGTATTAAAGTAAAGTAGCAGTAGTAACAAAGTCATTATGTCATAACTAATTCAAAACTACTGTACTAGCGAATTTCACTATGATGTGTGATGTGGAAGCTTGTTCCCACGTTTTCTTGTAACACTTTTTATATATTAAATGTTTGTGTTATTGGGATTTGCTTTTGATGTATGATTTGTTACAGTTTTCTTATTTGTTTTTTATGGTTAATTAGTTTTTTGTTCCATTAATCTTTGACATCGGGTGGTATAAGTGTGTGATTGATCTCATTTATCAGTTTGACTGTGTTTCACCAAAGCTTATTTAAAGCTGCAGTTCATGCAATATCCAACATGTGTTTTTTTTAATGTATTTTAATGTAGTAAGAATTTTTTGTTTCTATAGAAACCACATCCCCTTTACAAAGTCACATCACCTTCCTCTTCTGAGACAGGCTCTGGCGCCTTACCCTCTCTCTAGCAGTGCACCAATTGTATCTAGTGCCTGCCTGGTCACATGATCTTCCGTGTATAGAACGTATCTAGCACACGTCTCAAATGAATAAAAGGAACTCAGCTGCCGGTGCTCACGGAAATGAAGGGATGTCCTGAAAGGTCCCAGTAAATTCACATGAAAACAGAAGAAATCCAAGCACACGAGCTTCTCTTTAAGAGGTTTTAATCAGCAGTAAAGACCAACGTTTCGAATGCCACGCATTCTTTATCTATATGAGCTTGATAAAGAATGC
>CM071569.1:144676973-144701583 GCA_036426205.1 Ascaphus truei | reverse complement strand
CTGCGTGGCATTCGAAAACGTTGGTCTTTATTGATTAAAAACCTCTAAAGAGAAGCCGTGTGCTTGGATTCTTCTATTTTCACATGATCTTCCACACAGAACTTTGCATCTGGTACTCTTGTGCAATCCTAACAGTGAATTAAATACCCCAATTCGGTGAGCATTACAGGAGAACGGATTGATCGGCAATTTAGCTAATTACTTGTCAGTGAGCAGATGTATGTTCACATATGAATGGGGATTTTTTTTTTTTAAACAGCAGCTTGAACTGCAGGCCCCGCTGCCTCAGACAGCGCGCCCGCACTGCAAACAGGCGGCACGTGCAGAGCGCTTAACCGCGATCTGCGGTGTGCAGGCGCGTGTCTGAGGCGCGAGGGGGCGTGGCCACGACCGACACCGGCACAGCACTTCACCGCTTATGGCGGTCTTTGAGGAGCGTGCAGGCAAGAATTCTTTCAGGAACCCCAATCATGACCGGGCAGCAGATATATACCGGGAGACCCCGCCACAGTCCCGTCCCCCCTCCCTGTGCATCTGCTGCTGCTGCCTCTCCTCCCAGGGAAACAAGCACAACAGCAGGAGGCTGGCGCAACCACCCCAGCACGCGCAGCTGCAAGATGGGGCAAACCGGAGGGCTTACTCGTGCGTCCTCTCTGGTGGAGCACGTCGTGGCACACGTCCCTTCGCGTGGACCAAGTCCGTACTATTGAACAAAAAGAAGAGCTGTCCTTGCTTAATAAGCCAAGGTAGCCGTAGAAAGATGTTAAATAGAATATCTTTTTTTCTCCTATCATGAATTCGGAAAACTTTAGTTTGGCCCAGGACGAATCAGACCGGACGACGTAGCCGATGGGATCTATAGATCATAGGGGAGCAAATGCTAGGCGGACGAGGAAACTAAGCTGTGAGATCCTAACGACTATCTGAGGAATCCCAAACCTCTAACCCTGAAGAAGAGGGGGGGTAGAGGGGGGGGGGGGGGAATTGGGGAAGGTTCGATAAAGGAATGCGAATATTGGGTATGGTCCTTCTTTAATGACCATACGTTGCTCCCCCTTGGGTTTACGGGTTATCGCTATGATCGCGAGTTTTACCGATTACTTCTTGTTTTCCCCCCCCCGAGCCCTGCGTCCGTCATCTCCACTAGGCTTTCTGCCCCTCCTTTTTTATGCCCGGCGCAGATGTTTATTAATGATTTTTTCTGGGTCCGCTCCTTGGGGATGTATTTTTGGACGCGGGACACTCCGGCATCCTAAAGAGGATTAAGCAAGAGAAAAGAGAGCTGTCTGACAAGAATTACAGGAGGAATCATGGAAAACCAGGGAGGGGGATGTTGGTTCGTGGGAGGTCTGGAAGGCCCACCGAGGGGTTTGGGTGACGTTCGACGGGTTGTCAGCGGAAGACCGCACAACATTAATTTACAGATTTTAAGAGTGAAGAACTTTCTAATGCCCATTCATCTTGTGTAATATCTATTCATTCAAAACGAGACCGTGTGTTTGTGTACTTTCTTTCTAACTTTATGCTCATAGTTTAGTGACAAGAATAGCTCGCTGCAGGAGTTTAGAAGCGAGGCATAGAGGTTTGGTATTGTCCTAGCACACATCTCCCTCTCCTGCAATGTTTGCTGCAAAACAGAATCATTAGATCCCTGCAGAAACCTATAAGAAAGAAAACAGTAGGTGCAACTAGTAGGAATGAATCGTAACAATAACTATGAATAACAAAGCACCCTCCACCAGTGCAACAAACCTCAAGCCCCTTCTGCAAACCAAGGAATCGACAGTAAATACATGCAAGCATGGACGAATTGAAAGAGACGGAAATTAAACAGTCAGCTTTGCTCTTTGACTCTCGACTACCATATGTATGTGTATGCGAGGCAGTATCAAGGGGAAAATGGAGAAGAGGCATGGTGGACAAGGAAGGACCAAGTTTAGAGCGGGGACAAACGCTGGCACGGGCGGGGAAAACAATAAAGAGGAAGGTTTTATAACGCCACAAAATATTACCCCAGGACTCACTTTCTTTTGAAATACCTAGCCAAGTGCACATCAAGTTAAATATGGTAGAGGGAGGGATTTTTTTTTTTGTATGAAGGGATTAGGGATCGGGTTGTAGGAGC
The DNA here is from genome assembly GCA_036426205.1 of Ascaphus truei. Classification (NCBI taxonomy): domain Eukaryota; kingdom Metazoa; phylum Chordata; class Amphibia; order Anura; family Ascaphidae; genus Ascaphus; species Ascaphus truei. The sequence goes on along the minus strand of CM071569.1, from coordinate 144,699,458 downwards.
TACGCAAGCCGGAGCTACAGGGTAAGCAGGGCGCAGTTGCCATATGGATTCTCTCGCGAAAACGTTGTGACGCAGCAACTCCTATCCACAGCCTCTCCCCACTTTCCCGCGGCGGCTAAGGGCGCTTTCGACGACACTGTCCTTCCATCGCATCCATCCTTTGCTTACCCCACCCATTTACTTCCGCCCCTCCGTATGAGATTTCTTCCACGTGTTTCCCCCCCTCCCCCCCCCCATTCCCCCCCCCCCAATATTCTTCACCATCTGCCCGCCACCCCTTCCACCCCCTCTACCTCCTGTGCGTCCCCCCAAAACCTCCTCCCCCCCCTCCCGTCTCTCCCCTTCCCACTTAATTCCTCCCCCCCTTTCTCCCGTATCGTATTCTCCGTTCTTATTTCTTGATGCGCCAGTAGACCGTCGTAGGGTGGCTGCCTTACAGAGGTTTTGCTCAACTGCGACCCGGCCCTTCAGTGCGGAAGGGACCTACCGTGGTGGCGCTGCAGTTTCTGACTAGGGACCACACGATGAAGGCGAGCGCACTTTACAGGTACATGTTGCTTAAGGAACCAGTGAAGCGGTGTGGAGAGATGGACAGTTTAGACATGCTTTTAAAACAGAGGTTAGGCACGTGTGGAGCTGGGAGCTGGGGCGTCTAGGGTGAGTGTGCAGGGAGCCGTAGCCCCTAGCCAACGAGGCCTAGTTACACCAGATGGTCCGATAAGTTAACCTTCCCCAGTTTGTGGGTTGCTGCGGGGACAGGCTGATACGCTAAGGAGATCTGCCCCTTAGCGATTGGGTAAGTTTAGTGGACACCTCAGTGTCGAGCCAGCCTGATTGCTGGGCTGGCTCAGACCCCTCAGTTACTTACGGAGACTATTTCGTTGAGGGCCAAGCAAGCAGGGACTGTGGCGCCATGGCACGGCTAGAAGGCGATCGCCGGTGCACAAAGGTATAAGAGGACGGTGTGGCTGAGAGCTGTGGAGGTTGCACTATTCGCAAGCTGGAGTAACCCCACGACTAAGGGGGACATCACTTCGGATCAGACGGATCAATACGGTGTATAGCGAGTACCGGCAGGAGCCCCGGGCAAGGTAGATTCTATAAGATAGGTTAGGCATACACAACATGTCCTGAGCGGGATAGCGCGTAATATCCATCACAAGTTGGGTGGGTTTGGAATAAGGTACGCAGGGGACGACTCTATGCTGATGTGTGCACCCAGAGTTGGAAAGCATGCTGATCTGCCGTTACGGCTACGATGCAGTATTTCTGTGTGGTACAGTACGAAGTTATTAGTAGTATTGCAATAGTAAAACAGTATTAGCATACAATGGTGCGTGTGCTTATGCTGTTCAGTGGTTCCGTTAAGATAGCAGGACATCCCCACTCAGGTGGGAACCCTTACAGGTGGAGGCGCTGTGTACGACGAATCAGGTAACCCCAGGGCTACCAGTGGCGCGACGGTGTCAGTGATTCTGGGAAGGGAGCCACTATTAGTAAACGCACCCACCAGGGTAAAATAAAGAGTAGATTTATCACCCACCAGGGTCCCCATCTGCGTGGGGGGGGGGAAGGTTGGCAAGGGGAGGTGCTTACATGAATCTGTCTGTACATTGTCCCAAATTGGTACGCATTTAAACACTAACTAATAATTAAACTGATCCGTTTTAAAATTTACTAAAGGGCTATACAGCGCATTCCACCCTATGTATAAACAGAGTATGCATGTTTTTTATGTTGAACGATTGTGGGGGTGCAGGAAACCCTTACTTAGCTAATCTGGTCCATCCCAACAGATATAGAACGGTCAATATTAGCTTGTACGGCGCCAATTAGTAACAATACTGGATTCTTCACACTTCGTGGGGTGGTTAATGATAATACCCGACAGGGAAGATGAAAGACTTAGCCAGGTTGACTAATTAAACAATAGATTTCGTTTGGAAATTATGGAGATTAGGTTCCCTGTTGTCCATGTATTACAATGTACAAGACCAACATTGAAAAGACAGTGATATGTAATAATTTCATGGGAAAAGTTCTTGACATCAATAGGTCATGACGCGGAATTAGGATTACCTGCGGAAGTAATGTGAGAGCATCAAACATTGCATGCAGGGTATATAGTAATGGCGGGTTTAGGATTGTTAAGGCAGGGCTAGCGATTCACCAATATTTGCACAGACATGCAGGGTTGACATCACTTACATCTAGTTAATGCGAGCCGAATAAAGGCGCGGATGATACTAGCACCAGCCATTGATGGTGGCTAGAAAAAAAATTACCCTCATTAGTTAAACGCACTTTCCTTTTGACAGCCGACCCAGTACTGGTGTAACTGGAAGTGTAAAAAAATTTCATTCATAGATTTGTGTAAAAATAGTTGCACCGGGATTTACAGAAGAGATGGAAGTAAACAAGCTTCCAAAAAAAGCCTTTCGCGTCAGTTGGATATGATACAATGGCTTAAACAATTAGGAAAGGGGACTTAGGAAAAGCGCCCAGCATAGGGAAGGTAGGTGTTTTACAGGCACACAAGATTAATAAAGGCAAAATCGTACCTGTGGCCAGAAGAGCCAAATAGCATCATTCGGTGAGATAGCTAGCTTGGTCAGTTAGGGTGACACATGACGCAACATAGACAAGAACACACCATAATTCCTCTATTAAGCCCAGACATGCTCCATCCCCTATCGTCCAGCAGGCCGTAGCTCCTTGTGACATCAGCGTGGGTAAGTCATCACAAGCCACGTGGAGTCCGGCGGAGGTATCAAGGTATGAAGATGCTAAGATGCTTGACACCTTAATGTGGGCCATGGCAACGGGCGGAGGAACGGCGTTAGGGGAATCTCCATATACACGTGCTGGGTAGAGAATACATAAGTGAATGTGACTGTGGGGGTAGGGGAGGAGTGGCATCTCCATGGGGGAAAAACAAAATTTCTATAGACCCAGATAAAACGATGTTGGACGTTTAGGGTTGAGGAATGATGTTCTCACACCAGAAATAACAGGAAACAGAGTGGAGGGAACGTTGTTGATTTGGAGAGAATGTAGAGGCACATTACCTGAACAGGGATAACTCCCCTGTTACAGTTCCCTAGCTTGTATATACACTATTGGTTTGTACATGTCTTATTTATTCTCTTAAGGGTTTTTACCCTATATTTATGAGAATATGGTGGCACTATTTTGCATAGGATTAGGTTTTCTCCTCTGTCTTCTATCACTGAGGGGCCTTGACTCACTGTATCGTTGCTGGCATCGGGCTCACATTCATGCGGGTTGGTTGATGCGCATACGTGGACCTCCGTCGCGGCCGTGACGTCACGGAGGAGTCTGCTTTCGCGCCAATACACACCTGCAGTGATTCAGGACAATGTAAGCATAGGGTATATATTTGTGTGCCTTGTTGTATCTGTCAGCCCTCACCTTGATAAAGAATGCGTGGCATTTGAAGCGTTGGTCTTTATTGCTGATTAAAACCTCTTAAAGAGAAGCCTGTGTGCTTGGATTTCTTCTATTTTCACATGATCTTCCACACAGAACTTTGCATCCTGGGTACTCTTGTGCAATCCTAACAGTGAATTAAATAACCCCCAATTCGGTGATCGATTACAGGAGAACGGATTGATCGGCAATTTAGCTAATCACTTGTCAGTGAGCAGATTGTATTGATTCACATATTGAATGGGGATTTTTTTTTTTAAACAGCAGCTTGAACTGCAGGCCCCGCTGCCTCAGACAGCGCGCCCGCACTGCAAACAGGCGGCACGTGCAGAGCGCTATACCGCGATCTGCGGTGTGCAGGCGGCGTTCTGAGGCGCGAGGGGGCGTGGCCACGACAGACACCGGCACAGCACTTCACCGCTATATGCGGTCTTTGAGGAGCGTGCAGGCAAGAATTCTTTCAGGAACCCCAATCATGACCGGGCAGCAGAATCTTTATACCGGGAGACCCCGCCACAGTCCCGTCCCCCCCTCCCCTGTGCATCTGCTGCTGCCTCTCCTCCCAGGGAAGACAAGCACAACAGCAGGAGCTGGCCGCAACCTCCCCAGCACGCGCAGCCTGCAAGATGGGCACCGGAGGGGGGGGGAATAACATACACACTCAGACCTCCCTCCCGTAGCTGTAGACAGCTTCACAGCATCTCTCCTCCTCCTTGCCCCCTCATTGGCTCCCTGCCGCACCACGTGACGCGTCGCCGCTTGGGATCACGATCCTCGTGTATCCCCTGCTGGCTGACGCGTCACAGTGCGCAGCGAGCCTTGCAGCGAGGGGGGACTGGGGCCGGCTCAGGAGGAACTCTGGTCTGGTGAGTGATGCGCACGCGGCCGCGTGTGCCGTCGGATGCAGCGGGACCCCGGCCTTAAGAGGATTAAGGCAGAAAAGAGATCTGTCTGACAAAATTACAGGAATCATGAAACCCATTGAGGTATGTTCGTTTCTTTGAGGGAATCCACCTTTTTTTTTTTACGTCTACTTTTGCATCTTAATACCTCACAAATTAATTTACAGATTTTAAGAGTGAAGACTTTCTAATTGATTTCATGTTGTGTCTATATCTATATCATCAGAGAACGGAAGACCGTTGTTTTCTGTGTACTTTCTCTTCTAACTTATGCTCATAGTTAGTGACAAGAATAGCTCGCTGCAGGAGTTTAGAAGGATCAGCGTGGTATTGTCCTTAGCACACATCTCCCCTCTCCTGCAATGTTTGCTGCAAAACAGAATCATTAGATCCCTGCAGAAACCTATAAGAAAGAAACAGTAGGTGCAACTAGTAGGAAATGAATCGTAACAATAACTATGAATAACTAACCCCTCCACCAGTGCAACAAACCTCAAGCCCCTTCTGCAACCAAGGAATGACAGTAAATACATGTAAGCATGGCACGAATTGAAAGAGACGGGAAATTAAACAGTCAGCTTTGCTCTTTGACTCTCAGATCTACCATACTGTATGCTGTATGCGAGGCATAATGAAAATAAATATGCACTTGTACAATTAAGATCAATCCGAGCGTTTAAAACTAGTCACTTTCTTTAAAAAAAAAATAATATAACGCCACAAAATATTACCCCCAGACCTCCTTTGTGAATATAGCCAAGTTCCCTCCCGCTTACCTCTGGTGCGGGAGGGAGACTGCAGGGCTAGGGAATCGGTGGAGCTCTGCAGCGGCCCGGGTAAGCAGGGCGCAGTTGCCATCTTGATCTTCGCGCAAGCGCAGTTCGATCCGTGCGCATGCGCAGTAGAGTGTGGCTGCCATTACAGAGGCTCCGCAAGGGACTACACGTCCCAGGATCCTTAGGGGCCGCACACCATGTGGGGCAGGAGAGCCAATAGGGCTGAGGGATCCACGCAAGGAGAGGAGTTTGGCGCAAAGGAGAGCCGTGCGTCAGTCCGGAGCAGTACGGCAAGGGATGAGGACATGTTCAGGGTGCCAGTAGTGTCTGAACTAGGTCAGATATCCCCTGCAGGTCCCAGCTAGGCCCCTGAGCCCCGTTCGGTTTGGGTACTGTAGGAAAGGCCCCAGATAGGGACACTTCCCAATAGCATTTAGTGTTAGTACCACGATAGCCGAACGGCCGCGCGTAATCTGCGGCCTGCGGTCTGGGACCAGACCACAGGCCATCATCAGAGACTTTAAGGGAAACGCTCCAGCTGGAGCTCCCTCAAGAGGTGGACGCCTCCAGTAAGGAGAGTGAGAGGATCAGACTGACCCTGCGTCGTGGGATCACAGTGCGGTTCTGCGGATCAACCATTTCCAAGTTGGCCTGGTCTGGCATAAGGCTCGCTTAGAAATAAATAGGCTGTTAGAGGCTATAGACTTTAGAATGTCAGACCGATAAACCTAATCGTATTAGTAGGTCTATTATTTACTCTCTCTTTGAGTAGATCTATCCTCGGGGTATTTTTTGCTCTCTTATAAACCTTATGAACCATATTTCTGCTGTAACCTCGTGCCAGAAATCTATCCCTCATTAGCAAGGCCTGTTTCTCGAACTCTAGGTCGTTGGTACAGTTTCGCTTTATTCGCAGAAACTGGCCTACAGGGATGCCTTTGATGAGATTGGATGGGTGATGGCTTGTTGCCCTAAGGATGCTGTTAGTAGCAGTACTCTTCCTGTAAATGGTGATACTGATCATCCCTGTAGGTTCTTTTTGGATAGTGAGATCGAGAAAGTTAATCTTATCAGGACCAATCTCGTATGTGAGTTTAAGATTATTGGAGTTCTTGTTAAGTCCACCGATGAATGTTTTGAGGAGGTCAGGAGGTCCCCTCCACATCAAAAACTCATCATCGATGAATCTGTACCACATATCGATATGGTCCGTGAATGCCTCATTGCCCGCACCAAAAACCACTTCCGCCTCCCACCAGCCCAGGTACAGATTGGCGTATGATCGCTGTACCCTGGGTCTGGTGGTATAGTGTTTTATTGAATAGGAAATAATTTCTGGTGAGTACATAGTCTAGTAGTTTAATCAGAAAGGTGCTGTGACCTTTGAATGTGGCACCCCTAGATCTCAGGAAGTATGATACTGCCTCTATACCTTTAGGGTGAGGTATAGATGTATACAGTCCTTCGACATCCAACGACACTAGAATAGTATCTTCCGTTACTGTAATTTCGTTAAGTTTATTAAGGATGTCTTTGGTGTCCCTTAGGTATGATGGGAGGGCTGTTACAAATGGTCTGAGTATATGGTCTATGTAGTTACTGGCATGTTCTGTAAGGTTACCAATTCCTGAGACTATGGGATGTCCTGGGGGGGGGGGTCTGTTTTTTATGTATTTTCGGTAAGGAGTAAAAGGTTGCAATTTTGGGAAATTGAACAAAGATAAAATCCATTTCTCTTTGTGTGATGAAGTTGGCATGTAGGGCCTCCGTCAGAATAGTATGTAGTTCTCTCTGGTATTCTAACGTAGGGTCACCGGTAAGGACCTCATAGCAAGTTCTCTCTGCAAGCAGGCGTTTGTTCTCTGCTACATAGTCATCACTCCTCAGTATCACGAGGTTACCCCCTTTATCAGAGGGTTTAATAGTGATATCTTAATCTTGTTCAAGTTCTCTCAGAGCTATTTCTTCTGATTGTGTGAGATTACGATGGGTAGTACTTTGGGGATGTCTCAGTGATTCTAGTTCTTTTGTCACTAGATTTACAAATACTGCTATGTTAGCGTTAGCTTCGAGTGGCGGCATGAATTTAGATTTAGGCCTTAGTGAAGTGAAAGGACCCTCACCCTCTACCCTTTCAGATTCTTCTGCCAGGTCTGTAAGTAGTCTCAAATTTTCCACATCAAGTTCATTGAGGGGGTCTATACCTAAGTTTGTAGTAATCTACATCAAAGCAAAAGAAGCGGTTGGAAAAATGAAGTAATGTTTTACTTCATATTGGTAAAGTTCCCACTATCAACAGGAATTCATTTTGAAAAAGTTTGAGTAACAATATGAAATCCAGGCTATTTACTCCAAAGAAAAGTTTGAAACTCTAATCCGACAATCTCGATACCTTTGCCTTGAAGATTGGCCACAGAATTCGAATTTTACAGGCGGGGACAATGAAATAGAAGATTTGGCAGAGAATTTTGGATTGTATGTAAGACACAAACTGAGAGTTTTCAGGGAATTTAAGGATAGCAAAGAAATTAAGATACGCGAGGATCTTACAAAAAAAATGATGGAAGCAGTTAATTCAATACCCGTTTCCAGTGCAGAGTGTAAGAGGAGTCTCAGTGGAATGCATTCGTCCATGTCACCGCAATGTGCAAATCTTAATGTGCAACACCTACGCAACTTACTTTTTATCAACTTGGTCGGGTCACCTCTTTCTGTCCAATCCAGAAGTTTATGTTAAGTCTTGGCTTCTTCCTGGAAGGTGCCGTGCTGAAGAAACAGCATGTCGTAAAAAAGGAAAAAGTTGCGATATGATTCCGAATTTAACAATTTGTGGGACATTTTAGATTGTATTCCTGTCTTAGTAATATTAGTTTTTAAATGTTCTATTGAGAAATGTTTATACCTCTTTGTAAACTTAAAGCCGTTTGGTTTTGTGCTGATACATAATAGATTTGTTTTTATTTATTATAATTGTTTTTTGTAAGATTAAAAATAAATTGTTTCACATTTTTTTAATTGTATGACAGGTGGAGATCGACCCATGAGTTTTTTATGTGGAGGGAGGTTAATAACATTGATGGATTTAACCATACCCCAAGTTCAAGAATCCCATTTCCAGCATTGGACCCAACTCTATGGCCTCGGCCAGGGTGGTGCTGAGCGGGCGCGCGCGCTCACGCTGGCCGCTATGAAACACATTGATGCAAATGTGTGTGGCCAGCGTAAGCAAGCACCTGCGCCTGCTCGGCGCTTAGTTGCTTGCACAGCAAGCAAATTTGAATTTTCCGCCCGCAAGCGCGTCACGTGAGCGGTTCGCCCAATGAGGGCGAACCAGCTCCGTGATGTCGTGGCCGCGGCCCCAGATGCATGTGCAACTAGCCGGCCACAAATCGCCCGGCCGAGCAAGGTGTGACGTCACGGCGCACGAGCGCCAGCACGCCCGCTCCCTGGCCGCAGCCTTATGTGGCTGGAGAGTAATTCAAGACAATGCCGTGCAATATGTTCTGACATAAAGGTAGGTTAGAGGGCTAGTTACTGCATGTGTTCTATTTCCTCACTCTTAGCTCCCCACACAATGTATAATTGAATAGTGTCTAATAAACTCTCCATGCCCTTGTTGGTAATACAATGCGAGAATTCCATGAATTCCCACTTTTTCTAAGTGTTTGCAAGTAGATCATGCAGTTTTACTTCGATATATATTTTTCATACTAATAGTTTAGACAAAAATAGTAGCACCCAATTTCCATGAGAGTTCTCCTGTGATGGTGGAACTAACCAGGCTCTTTAGAGTTCTCCCCAACCCGACGACAAATGGAATTGACAAACAAAATAAAATGCACCAGATTTTCCTAGTAGTCAATTATGTTTTCAATGAGATTTAGCACACGAAATCAGTGGTACAGAACAACATGTTACGGGAATTTCAAGCCTGTTCCTGCAGGTGATTAGAATATGTCCGGTGTCCACATGCTAGAAGTCTCTGAGCATAACACTCCTGCAAGAGAGGAAAACATAGTGTAGACATTAGATGACATTTAAGACTCAATATGTAAAGGTGTATCATAAATCACTTTCAAAATGGAGCACTCATTGCACATAGAGAAGTCAGCACTTTAGCTAATTTGTTAGTACAAACCAAATTGACAAACTTGGAGCCCAATGTGCACGGTTTAGTCGGGACATTTTTTTGTCCTCTAAAACACAGTTGCTCAGGTTCATTACCTGCCGTAACACCTAACAGAGCCCATTGCAGACACGCCAGGCTTCTGAACGTTGGAGACGCAACCCGGAAGTTCGGAACAGTCACTGGAACATGTAGCGCGTGGGACATGTAGTCAGAGAACACCCTGCTTCCAGCGTCTCGATCGGCAATTGGCACTATGAATCACTAACCCACTGATCTTAATATACCTGGATTGTACGTTTTCACTTCTTTTATACTTGTTGAATACACACATTTTACTTACCTCTAGTGTGCTCTGTTTTTTCTTTCTTCAATGCTAAATAATATTCTTTATTCTGGTTCCATGGATAAAAAGAGGCACAAGTACATTCCTGCGCGTTCCGCGCCTGTCAGCGCTTTATCGAGGAGTATAGCTCTGTATGGAATACATCTCCTAAATACTCACCATTAAGCCGGGCATCCGATGCTGATGTCATGACATCAGATGCGTCCCTATGACAACAGGACGCGTGACGTCAGACGCACCGCGTCCAATGGTAAGACACAGACTAACTCAGTCATACAGGCAACCCCAAAATCTATACATTCATGTATAGAGTGAAGTTTCATCTAGGGTCATCCAGATATACTGTCTCGACCATTTGCTGTCCCCAAGCTGTGTCAACAAATCTTCAGAGTCCAGAATAAAAGATGGTAATTTTCTTACATAAGGTTGTAAATATGTGAGGATCGGCCTTCGGCTCCGCGATGCGACCCGTGACGAGACAGGTGACGCGCGCCTCGCTACCAGGCTGGGGGACACCGCACGGGCCATGCTCAGGCTCCGCCCCTGTTACATCACGGGGGATGCGCACAAGCTATGCGTAGGCGCCGCCATGGGTACACGAGGGGTTAATTTCATCCCCACTTATTCTTCACCTGCACTTCTCCCTGCCCCTGCCTATCAGTGGACTGAATATGTCTAAGGGGCGGATTTCATTAATTACCCTGCAGCTGTGTGCTATCCTACCATTGGCTGCCTGTTCCTTAAATGCTCAGCCAGCCCTGTTACAAACTGACTGAGCATAAACTTCGGTTTGTTCAACTAGTGTTTGCCTCAAAACACCCTGCTGCCCTGCTATTGCCTTGTCTTGCTTCTCTTGCTCCTGTTTGACCTCGGCTTGTACCTGGACCTCCGCCTTCTCTGACCCCTGGACTCGGCTTGCATTTGGACTTCAACCTTGTATATTCCTGGACCCCGGCACTGCTCAACGACTCCCTGATCTCTCCTACCCTTGACCACGGCAAGTACTGTGACCATTCTGTCTTCTCCTATCCTGACCTGGCTACACGGCCTTCACTCTGCACTCCGGACTTGGTTGCTCGGTTGCAGGTCTGTGGTTACCAACATCCCCACCTTAGCCTTGCGGTCCTGTCCTGTTTGTGGTGAGCACCCGTTACAAACAGTCAACATAGCGAGATAACCCATCTCCCAAAGTTGCAACACTGGAGACAATAGGTCTCCCAGGAGGGTCGACCAGCGTCTTATGGAACTTTGGGAGATGGTGAAAAATGGGAATAGCGGGGTGTACATTCTCTATGAATTTGAACCCCTCCAAAAGAACATGCAAGGTTTTACTTTTTTTTGTTGGATTAGACCAGTGATTTCCAACCTTTTTTGTTTGGAGGAACCCTTGAAGTATTTAAAAAAATCTCGGGGAACCCCTATCTGGCGGACACATATTAGGTTCAACAGGGGTCAGTCACAACATTTCACACCTCACGAGCCACCTCTATTTCCCACCCTCTACCCACGTATTTCTCTCCCATCCATCTTACTAACTCTCCCCCCTCCCGCCTCGCATGTATTTATCCCCTGCGTCTCACTCTTACTCCTTTTCCTCACTCACTCCCTCCTGCCCTCCTCTCTTCTCTCACTCGCCCCTACCTTCTGTCAATTACCCTACTCTCTCTCTCAATCCACCCTACAAAATACATACCAAAAAAAAACACCCGCAGGGGGGGTCTGTGGTCCATAGGAGGAACCCCTGAGACTCCTTCAAGGAGCCCCAGGGTTCCACGGAACCCTGGTTGGGAATCAGCGGATTAGAGGGAAGTTTGGAATAGGAGCAAGTATCCTCAAGTTGCTGATAGTCTTCTTAGAGGTAGTTACTATTGCTCTGGACCACCACTGTTCCCCCTGTATCAGCATTTTTTATAACTAAGGAGGTATTCTTCAGTAGAGATTTAATGGCCATCAATTCCTCCCTACTAAGATTATCATGATTTGGATATGACAGTAAACGAAGGTCTCTTATTACTAGATTTTCAAATAATGCTAAGTATCGTCCTTTGACATGCATAGGGTAAGAAATGGAACGTTTCCTTAACATCAAATTCCAGTCACCAAATGCAGGACATGGGGGAAGCTGTGGGTTCTCACATTGTTCCTGTAAAAGTTCCCCTAAGTCCTGTGCTGCACAGTAATCCTTAAAAGTGTAAAGTCTACTCTGATTTGGTATGAGCCTGTCTAAGCAGTTCTTATGTTACGAACTAAAACCGAGAGAGTGGAGAGACCATTGCTGCGAGATTAGGTAGAGGCAGTTTATGTGGTTTTATTCTATCACTGCACAGCAGGAAACAATGTCAGAACCATTCTCACGCCTGTTATTCAGCTGTACAGGCTCTCACAAAGAGCAAAGCTCAAGTGATACTCAATCAGCAAAACGCTTCCACAATATAACTCTGCCTTTATAGACTTTGAATAGTCATTGTTTACTTCTATTTTCATGCTGGATATAAATCAGACATATCATCATTGTACAGTGATTACAAAAGCGAGAAAACCAGTTTTTAGACTTTTTTTTCCTTTTCATCTTATCCTGTATGGTTTCCTTGTGTCTCTTAAATACTTGTGCTGTATTTACCCCCACCACCTCCGCTTAAAGATTTTTCCATACCTTCACTACTCTTTCAGTAAATAAGTACTTCTTATGGATGACTCTCATATTAAAACGTGTATATGAAGGTCATCTTATGAAAGTGGAGTATTGGTAGAAATATTGGTGAGTAGGTCCTCCTCCCCTCACTTACCTATCCAGTGTTCGCTCTGGAGACTTGGAGCGGCGTTCAGGAGATCGGAAAGAGTGGTCGGGTGAAAGCCTTGAAGAATTTAGAGATTTCCCCAAGGGGCAGCTTGCCTGGTAAGAATAACTCTGGCGTCGAAGCTCCTTTACAGCACGTTCTCTAAAGAAAAAACGTTCCTTGGAATGAAATAACTGACTTATGCTCTTTGTGATTGTTTTTCTGTTCTCTACTTAGACCCTGGTTCCTTTGACAACCGACCCAAGGAAACTTCGGTGAGGTAAATAATGTGCCATTTAAAAAAAAAAGAAAAGACTGCTTCAACAGCAGCAATTTTACACAGAAGAAGGTTACAGAGTGCTTTATAGTGTTTACATTTCTTTTAAAGTGGAATCGTGATGTGCATTTATGTTGCTTCTGAATGAATAGTTGATAAAGTCAGATAAAAACTATTGCCCCTATTGCAAATAGTGAGTTATCCTGCTGGTCACCATGTTGAACAAAGAGGTATGTGTGGCATTGCAAACGTCATGGACACTGTTACAATGGTGCATGACAAAAAAAGGTTCTCTATTCCCCTACCAATCTGTAGAACTTATTTAAGCGTGATAGTCCTGCAGTCAGTCAGTCAGTCAGTCAGTCAGTCATTCATTAGATGTTTATATAGTGAACAAAAGAAGTACATCCTAAAATGTTTTAAACTAGGTTCTCAAAATAAAAAAAAAAGTTAAATAAACATACACTTGCCTTTCAAAGCGTTCCGTTGACAGGTGTCTTCTCGTGATTTCAAGATCTGCTTCCTGCTGGGTTATCTTGTTTTTTAGCTGGGCTGCTTCTCGACTCTGGTTTCCACTGGCATTGGAGGAAAACACAAAGCATTAAGCACAAAAATATCCTTTTGTAGGTGGCACAATTTGCATCGATCAAGGTAATTCACAATGCAACAGGTCGTTCAATAACATCCCCCCCTCTTTATCGATTTTCTGTTTGGGTTTGTTTTTCCTATAGAAGATGGAGGGGGAGCAAGGTTAATACAAGCTGCCCACTGTGGCAGCACTGAAGCTAGCATAAGCAATTTGCCATCCAGCATCCTAAACTGGAATTGCGGAATATATGTAACTAAAAGTATAAAACAGAAATAGCCGTGTTAGTCCAGTTGCGATAGTGCAGAATAAATGAGTACTTCAGTGTTAGATGATACCTTTTTTATTTGGACTAACAATTTATGTCATAGGACAAGCTTTCGAGAGTTCTCCTCTCTTCGTCAGGTCAGCAATACTGGTTTACAAAGAAATCTATAGCTAAAACAGAGGTTTGGAAAGCAGAAGACCCCCAGAGATTTAGATAAGGTAGGTGAGAAAGGGATGTTTGAAGAAGGTGACAAGTAACAGCATGGAGGGGGAAGGGAGGGGGTGGGGCGGGGGTTTGGGGAGTTGTTGATAAGAACATTGGCAGAGAAGCAGACAGGATGATAAAAGGTAGGCGTTGCAAACATAGCAAATCTCTTCTTCAAACCAATAGCAATTTCCCACTTGCACACACCAACGTGTGCTGGTATATTCTGCTATAGGAAAAAAAGAAGACTGATCTTCTTAAGAGGTAAAGTAAGTACTGTAGGATGTTCAAGCTTGTACTTAAATTGACTGCATAAAATATACGTTGATGGCATGGACATCATACTAATTCAAATATGCATGGGATAGACATAAGGCTATCCTAAATATACAAAAAAAAAGCCAACAATAAAATAGGATCAGAGTTTTATAGAAGATAGAAAAATGTGTAGACATAGTGAGACAAGTGGTTCTTATCTGCCGTCATATTCTATGTTCCTATGTAACGGTACCCTGTGTGATGCCATCAACACACTCGCACTGCCCTCTGACAGGTTCCTCTCCAGTGTGCTATGGACAAGTTAATACTAATGTCCTCAGCCAAAGAGACTTTTTGGACCGACAAACTAAGTACTCTTGTCCCAAAAGGACTCAATGAAGACATAGATGTTTGGTCCCTTTACTGATATTTCCACAAAATAGTTAATACAGTACTCTCCTTTTTACACATCCATAAGGGCACCTACAGTATTCTATAACATTATTGAACTTCTCTGCTTGAGTTTCTTCTTGCCGCTTACTTTTTTGTTAGAATGTTTTTCATTATGGATCTTTACTGATTTCATAATTTATTATGCTGTTGGATGTGCGAACCACATTTTTGTGATTAAGTATTAGACAACATATATATTTTTGGACTTGGTTAATCCTTTATTTAAATTTACATTATAAATTGGTACCTTTAATAGTTACCATCAATATAATTGTACTGTGTTTACTCATAGCTATACAGCCCATTGTCTAGAATGTTTCTATTCTAGTGTTTTGCTTTGTCTTCTCATTATTGAAGTCATCCCCTGTTTTTTCTACATTTATCCAGTTAGTTCATATTTCACTTATTTGATTATACTGTATATGAATATCTAACATATGTCTGTTTTCTATTTCAGCTCATTCTTTAAACATGTGTCATTTTTAATATATTTTGTATATTATGTGTATTCTTATTAAATTACTTTTTAAGGAAGCTGGGTGAAATTACCATACCCCCCCCCCCCAATGTTTGTCCAATCCTTAGAGATCGGTGGGTACAAATCCCATATGAGTACTCTGTTTAAAATTATCCCCTGATAAAGTAGTTGGTGAAACGCCTAGGATTTTATCCTGTCTATATGCTTTTTTGTCTTATTGAGCCCTAAGCACTGACGTGCATTTTTATTTCGGTTGTTTTGACTTATCTCTCATAGCCGCAATTATTGCGGCGATACGTAGTGACGTCATCAACCGCCGCCTCGCACTGTCGGAGCTATCTCCGGGCTGGAGTCTGTTTACTCTCTATGGACATTAGTATCTCCATCACTACACTGGTGCCTGCAGTTGTTCCACTGCGATTCCCCTATCGATACCTCATGGTCACGATTGCTCGTGACGTTGTGTGGTGACGTGGGGCGTCTCTACAGTAACACTGCTGTGCACACGATCCTGGAAGGTTGTGTTCAAATACCTATTTTGCGGCAATCACCGCTAAAGATACTGTTGCTTCCTGTACACGCTGAGAAGGATTCATCGTGCCCGCTTGTGTGGTGCCACCTACTGTGAGGAAAGCGACTATCCAAACACCTTCCAGGAGGGACCAGACGGCGTCAGACATCCATCCCATCCGGTTCCAGTGTGGTAACACGTCTTGAAATTAATGACTATTTTCCGTATCTCAGCCCACGTAGTGTATCCTTTGGAATGCCCTTATGGCTTCCAATACATAGGGCGTTCGAAAAGGTGTCTAAACATTTGTGTCTTGGAACACTTTGAAATAGGCTGTGTTTTTCATAGCCTATTCGACTATTTCAAAGTGTTCCAAAACACACATTTTTAGGACTAAGAGGGAGAGAAGCCTTTAAAAAGGGGTGGCCATGATAGATGAGAGCAGATCTGCAAGTGCCCGAGCGCTGTCAGGCTCGTTCGAGAGTTGCACGAGTGATAGCAGTACGCGTGGCAAGAGGACCAGTGGATCCAAGTCGGGGAGTAGCTAAGAGCATCGAGCGCCGTCGAAGGGGACTCTCATTGGCTACAATTACAGTGGTAACGGAGCACACTTTGTGAAGTACAGGCCTGCAACCCTTTAGTACACAAGAAGCTCCCACGGTGTGCCGGCACCAACACAAAGACGATATACCCAGGATTGGGCTGCTCATTCTCTACTGACACTGATGTACACCGGTGCAGCGTTACTGTTAACTGTAACGTTACATGTATGTTGTATGCTGTGTGTAGTGATCCTTTGCTGAGGATGACAGGGTTATTGAGGGTGGACCGTGCGTGCATAAAAACAGTTGTACCGCACACACACTGTGTCCTTATTTCCTGCCGTCTGACCGTAAGCCACGTGTGGCACATTGAATATCTATAAGAGACTCAGGCCCCCACCTCAGCATCAGATATAAGTCTGGGGCCTAAGAATAGAGGGGTTACATAACTATACAAATATTCTTCAGGGATAATTTTAAGGACATTAAACCAACCAACCATGTCAGAAGTATTCTGTATCTGCACAATACTGCTTTATACAATCTACTGTACACAATGGAAGCTAACCAGAGCAATGGAAACTAGAAAGGAAAATTTATGGCATCTGTTATATTTGTAATTGGAAAGTTTTGCTTACAGTTTGTTCTCTGCAAGGGCCAGTTTCTCCCCAAGGAGCTGAATTTCTGAGTCCAGCTCTTGGGTCTGCACTTGGCAATGGAATTCCTTCTCTTGGTTGGACACCAGCAGAGACTCCAGATTCTTCATGGAGATTCTTTCACTTGCCAGCTGCTTCCTGAGAAGTTCTACTTCTGAGCGCGAAGATTCCAGCTCATTCCGAAGCTGCACATAACCCAGGGAAACAAACTTTTAATAACATGGGCCAGCACCCATACCCTTGGAAATATTGCTAGTGCGGCAACAAACGCTTACTACTGCATTTTGCCTGTCAAGGGTTTCCAATCAGATGAGTGGCTTAGGCCGCACTTATAGTGCTGGTGACGGCGACGCGACTGATGACGTCACCTGTCCCCAATAGCTAGAGCTGTACTTTAGTTTTGGGCGACGTCGCTGACTGCAAGGCCAGCGACGTCATAAAAGGGGTGGACAGAGGCATGGAGAAGCTCCCGATTGGCCGCAAAGGGAGACAGTCGCCGAAAAAAATCAAATAGCAGTGAGTACCAAATTTTTGGTAGCACTGTCGCTCCGTCGCCGTCGCGTGCACTATAAGCGCACACGACAATT
Organism: Ascaphus truei; assembly: GCA_036426205.1. NCBI lineage: Eukaryota > Metazoa > Chordata > Amphibia > Anura > Ascaphidae > Ascaphus > Ascaphus truei. Next base: position 144,682,261 of record CM071569.1, on the reverse strand, counting down.
TGTTTTGCCGCGACAGCGGCATCGCGTCGCCGTCACTATAAGCGCAGCCTTACAAACGGGAATGTCGGTAAATCGATCCTGTATAACGCTAATTTTGGAATTTTCAGTTGTGCCGCGTGTAACAGTAATAGTGTACACAGATGGTAGAATCTAGAAATGATTTGTGAAATGCTGTGTGTTATAAGAAGTTTCCTATAGTATTATGTGTAGAAATGGGGGAGTAAATGTGGCTCACTTGTGAACGGCACTACTGTACAGACCATGACTAACTAATCTAAACTTATTGTGAGATTAACCGTGCAAATGTCTTTATTTCTATAGTTTACACATTTCTTTATTTCTATAGCTAAAAAAAGTATATAGTATAGACAGCACTTAATATGATTGTCTGTAATAAATAAATGACGGTTGTGCAACGGGAACAAGAGAGGGACCCGAAGACCCTCAAAAGTAACCACAAAACCCAGGTTTTGTAGGTTCCCAGCACACAAGTGTGAATAACGAATCAAATATCAATGGATATGCCAAAAAAGGAATTTTACTAGAATAAAAAAAAGATGGTTCAATATAATGAGTAGTAATTGATCAGTGTAGGAACAGTGCATATACACAATAATACAATGAAAGCACTAAACAGATATGTGCCCTATCAAGGACACAATACAAGTGCAATCAACAAATAAAGTGTAGCAAAAAGGGAACTATACAAGGAGAACAAGGGGAAATGACAAGGGAAGGATGGGGGAAAATAGGGCAAAATGCAAATGAAAAGGGGGGCAATGTTTTTTTGGGAGGGAGCCCCTTCTGTCCTGTTACCACAGACCCAAAAAGGCCTGTGGTACTTCCCTTAATGCTGACAAATAAGACTTCCCTTTATATCAATGAAAAAAGTTCTGATTGGTATAGCTCCAAACTGAGGGGTCAGGAGTAAGGCAAAGTGCTAAATGTTCAAAAAGAGCCTGAAAGCTCAGTAGCTGGAATCCTCAATACAGGCTAATCCCTAAAGTGGGTAATGTTGCGTGAGGCAGGAACCACGTAGTTCTGATATGTATCGCCAAAATTGGTAAGCTCTGTAGTGAAGGACGTACATTTTCATTGATATAAGGCCTTATTGGACAGCATTAAACGAAGTACCACTGACCTTTTTGGTCTGTGGGAACGGGCCAGAAAAAGATGCTAACCCCCCGAAATGTTACCCCCCTTTTAATTTGCATTTTGTCCTCTCTCCCTTCCCTATTTTCCCCTCTCCCTCCCTCCCTTGTCATTTCCCCTTGTTCTCATTGTATAGTTCCCTTTTTTCTGGGAACCTTTGAGTGCTGGGAACCTGGTTGGATTTTGTTTATTTCTATAGCTGTTCTCTCTGGCAAATAAAACCACTAAGATATTGAAATAACTTCCCTTTTAAATGTTACACGTTACGATGCAAATATTAAAGAAGGCATCTGGTGCAAGAGTCTTAGCAGCAAAGTTTTAATGTACAATTGGGATTTGGGAGGCTAAAAGAAATTAAATCTGTCCTTTCAAATTCAAGAACCACATTTTTGTTGTAAAAGTCGTTGTCAAGTATTTTCGACATTATTGTTATGCTTATGTACAGGTAGTACTTTTATAGGAGTCTTTGTGAAACGTACCCTCTCCATGTCCTGGTTTCTGGTGCACAGCTGGCGGTTTATCACTTCTTTGTTGGAGTCCAGTTTAATGCAAAGCTCCCGCGTAGATGCCAACTCATTGAGAACCGAAACCTTCTCAGCTTTGATCTGCCGCAGCTCATCTTCCATTTTTGGAATGGATTTATTTATGCTGGATATCTGAGACTTATAGGACTGTTCTGAGGTAATATGCTGGGGGGAGAAGATACATTGCAATAAAAGGTTACTCAAAATGACCTGTTGTGTAAAACTAGAAACTTTAAGTATGGATGGCATTGTGCTGTGTTTGTTTAGGTTTCATTAAAAACCATGACACACAAATGACTGGCAGGATTGTAAACTCAGTATGTGTCCGAGTAGGCGCTAACCATGTGGAGTTAATTGGCAGGTATCAACAAACCTTTCTTTAATTTCAACTGTGACTTTTCAGAATCATAAAGAAATCAGTCCATTATAAATAACAGGACATATATAAAGTAAGGAGGCATTCTATTAGCACGCACTGTATAATTAAACAATGTTACAAACCATTTGTTTTGACTATATTCTAAATTATTACCACTAGATGTCAGCATACACCAAATCAAGCAATATCATATAGCCCTCACGGGGACATTTACATACTGTAGCCCTCACAGGGACATTCCTATAGCCCTCACAGGGACATTACTATAGCCCTCGCAGGGACATTCCTATAGCCCTCGCAGGGACATTACTATAGCCCTCGCAGGGACATTCATATACTATAGGCCTCGCAGGGACATTCATATACTATAGCCCTCACAGGGACATTACTATAGCCTCGCAGGGACATTACAATAGCCCTCACAGGGACATTACTATAGCCCTCACAGGGACATTACTATAGCCCTCACAGGGACATTACTATAGCCCTCGCAGGGACATTACTATAGCCCTCGCAGGGACATTCATATACTATAGCCCTCGCAGGGACATTACTATAGCCCTCACAGGGACATTACTATAGCCCTCACAGGGACATTCATATACTATAGCCCTCGCAGGGACATTCATATACTATAGCCCTCGCAGGGACATTCATATACTATAGCCCTCGCAGGGACATTCATATACTATAGCCCTCGCAGAGATATGCATATAGCCCTCGGAGGGACATTCCTATACTATAGCCCTCACAGGGACATTACTATACTATAGCCCTCACAGGGACATTACTATAGCCCTCGCAGGGACATTCCTATACTATAGCCCTCACAGGGACATTACTATAGCCCTCACAGGGACATTACTATAGCCCTCACAGGGACATTACTATAGCCCTCACAGGGACATTCCTATAGCCCTCGCAGGGCCATTCATATACTATAGGCCTCACAGGGACATTACTATACTATAGGCCTCACAGGGACATTACTATAGCCCTCGCAGGGACATTCATATACTATAGCCCTCACAGGGACATTCATATACTATAGCCCTCGCAGGGACATTACTATAGCCCTCGCAGGGACATTCCTATAGGCCTCGCAGGGACATTCATATACTATAGCCCTCGCAGAGATATGCATATAGCCCTCACAGAGATATACATATAGCCCTCGCAGGGACATTTACATACTATAGCCCTCGCAGGGACATTACTATAGCCCTCACAGGGACATTCCTATAGCCCTCACAGGGACATTACTATAGCCCTCACAGGGACATTACTATAGCCCTCACACGGACATTCCTATACTATAGCCCTCGCAGGGACATTCATATACTATAGCCCTCGCAGGGACATTACTATACTATAGCCCTCGCAGGGACATTCATATACTATAGCCCTCGTAGGGACATTCATATACTATAGCCCTCGCAGGGACATTACTATAGCCCTCACACGGACATTCCTATACTATAGCCCTCGCAGGGACATTCATATACTATAGCCCTCGCAGGGACATTACTATAGCCCTCGCAGGGACATTCCTATAGGCCTCGCAGGGACATTCATATACTATAGCCCTCGCAGAGATATGCATATACTATAGCCCTCGCAGAGATATGCATATAGCCCTCGCAGGGACATTTATATACTATAGCTCTCGTAGGGACATTCATATACTATAGCCCTCGTAGGGACATTCATATACTATAGCTCTTGCAGGGACATTCATATACTATAGCCCTCGCAGAGATATGCATATAGCCCTTGCAGGGACATTCATATACAGTACTACAGCTCTTGCAGGGACATTCATATACTATAGCCCTCACAGGGACATTCATATACTGTAGCTCTCACAGGGACATTGATATACTATAGCCCTCACAGGGACATTCATATACTGTAGCTCTCACAGGGACATTGATATACTATAGCCCTCGCAGGGACATTACTATAGCCCTCACAGGGACATTGATATAGCCCTCACAGGGACATTACTATAGCCCTCACAGGGACATTCCTATAGCCCTCACAGGGACATTACTATAGCCCTCACAGGGACATTCCTATAGCCCTCACAGGGACATTCCTATAGCCCTCACAGGGACATTACTATAGCCCTCACACGGACATTCCTATACTATAGCCCTCGCAGGGACATTCATATACTATAGCCCTCGTAGGGACATTCATATACTATAGCCCTCGCAGGGACATTACTATAGCCCTCACAGGGACATTCCTATAGCCCTCACAGGGACATTACTATAGCCCTCACACGGACATTCCTATACTATAGCCCTCGCAGGGACATTCATATACTATAGCCCTCGTAGGGACATTCATATACTATAGCCCTCGCAGGGACATTACTATAGCCCTCGCAGGGACATTCCTATAGGCCTCGCAGGGACATTCATATACTATAGCCCTCGCAGAGATATGCATATAGCCCTCACAGAGATATACATATAGCCCTCGCAGGGACATTTACATACTATAGCCCTCGCAGGGACATTACTATAGCCCTCACAGGGACATTCCTATAGCCCTCACAGGGACATTACTATAGCCCTCACAGGGACATTACTATAGCCCTCACACGGACATTCCTATACTATAGCCCTCGCAGGGACATTCATATACTATAGCCCTCGCAGGGACATTACTATACTATAGCCCTCGCAGGGACATTCATATACTATAGCCCTCGTAGGGACATTCATATACTATAGCCCTCGCAGGGACATTACTATAGCCCTCACACGGACATTCCTATACTATAGCCCTCGCAGGGACATTCATATACTATAGCCCTCGTAGGGACATTCATATACTATAGCCCTCGCAGGGACATTACTATAGCCCTCGCAGGGACATTCCTATAGGCCTCGCAGGGACATTCATATACTATAGCCCTCGCAGAGATATGCATATACTATAGCCCTCGCAGAGATATGCATATAGCCCTCGCAGGGACATTTATATACTATAGCTCTCGTAGGGACATTCATATACTATAGCCCTCGTAGGGACATTCATATACTATAGCTCTTGCAGGGACATTCATATACTATAGCCCTCGCAGAGATATGCATATAGCCCTTGCAGGGACATTCATATACAGTACTACAGCTCTTGCAGGGACATTCATATACTATAGCCCTCACAGGGACATTCATATACTGTAGCTCTCACAGGGACATTGATATACTATAGCCCTC